>JADDOH010011467.1:0-26286 GCA_016648135.1 Agrypnia vestita | reverse complement strand
TTATGTAAAAGGTACTTCTGTGCCGTGAAGTTGAATATTGAAGTAACTATAACGTTAGTCTGGCGGTCGCCGGCTCTTAGTCTATCAGTGTCCACCTAAACCAAGACGGGCGTCCATTGTAAAAAGGTTCGCGCGGATGAAACAGTTCGTGTCTTTGAATATTGCATCGGTTGCTCGCGTCGGTCGACTTCTTTTGTGGCGGAATTTCAAATTGGGCGTTACGTCCTAAGTACGCGATTACCTTGTTCGTGCGTTGGGTTATTTAGCCGTATGAATTTTTCAGTTACGACGGCGGAATGAAACGAACCTTACGGCTACAGGCACGCCGCGAGATCCAGAATTCTATTCTCTTTTCTCGGCGTAAAATACCCATTAAAATGAAAGCTATTTAGTACAAAACCACCGCGTACGAGGTTTGATAAAAGCTACATGAAAAATTTTTTTTTTTAAATACACGCTTATTTTCAAATGTAATTCAAGTAAAAATTAATTTTTCGTAAAAAAATGTATGCTTCTCTCTTCATATAAAAATGTGGGCGCTTACGATATTCATTTTTTTTTTATTAATATTTGAGTTAACATCATATTTTACATACAATATACACATTATTAAATTTTGATGAATTTTTTTCAAATTTTTTAGTCCCGTATATTTTTTACAGTTCCATATATAGATTACGGAATTTTGTTATTGAGGAAGGGAAAGCGACTGCAATTTTATTTTGAGAGTGATGTATTTTTTTTTTACTTTTTAAAGTATTTTGATCAATTTTAACATGGTTTTAAAAAATTTTTTTTTCATGTAATATGATTTTCTATTTTAAATATTAATTTTTAATTACGTCTACCCAGTGTAGACTTAATTAAATCAAATTTTTTATATAGCTATTTGGTGAGATTCCAGTGACCCGTGTCGGATAGTCATTAATAGCATAAAATATTATCATAATATTTAATCGACAAAACACCCCCTATATTTAAAAAAAAAAAATGTTTTTCGTGATTTTTTTAACAATTATTTTTGATATCTGTTTTAAAAAAAATAGTATAATACTTAGGTAAATATTGATCCTTATTGGTTTATCTTTCAAGTGAGACCTTTTTTTTATATTTATAGGATCTCTACAAGGGTAGATATTAGTAAATTGACACACTATTTCAATTGCATTATGGCTATAGAAAAATGACATATAGGTGGTGTTTTATAGATGAAATTAATCATATTTTAAGCTATTAAAGGCTCCGACACTGGCCACTGGACACTCACCGAACATACGGTATATGTTTAGTATGCACATTGTTCCATACGTGATGTATTTTTACTACCTCCACCTGTGGTTGAAAATGTTGTCATTTTCATAAACCAGTTCAGATGTCGCCGTAGTTAATGAGTTATCTATATGATATTCTTCTAAATTATTAACAAACACACTTAACTAGAATGCACCTGAAAATTATTTAAATTTTTTAACTCTTTTTTAGACCACTTTTTACATATTAAGAATATGTGAAATTGATGTGCTAATCTATCATGGATGGAAGTGGTGAAGTGTGTAAAGTGATCACTTAAACCAGCCGTACGATAGGTCTTAAGTCCTATGATCACCCAAAAAGTCTTCCATACCTGTTTTCCCATATTAAAATATAGCTTCGTCTCCGTGAGACATCTATTATATATCTTGTTTAATGATGTCCCCCTGGAATCTCCGATATTGTGCTCTAGAAAAATTTTAACATAGGTACCTACTCAAAATATTCGGAGACAATAGAATTTCTGGAATGTATCTAAAAATTATACTTGTGAAACTATACGCCAGTGGCTATTGTCGCTTACAAAGTACTCCCCTTCAGCAAATAGACGCCGTTCTCACTTTTGAAAGCGGCCATAGAACTCATTTTATTTATTTAAACAGCAGAAGTTCCATCGAATGAGAAAATATATTTTCAAAATTTAGATTTCTTCATGCTGTGGATATAACAATATATGTCATTATATAAATGGGAATAAAAGTTATATTTAAAAGAACATTTAGTTAACAGTTTCACTGCGAGAAGGAGAAAGAGTGGCACATGAGGGTGACAGGGTAATTGCAGAAAGAACTGCGTATATTGCGCATCAACACTATTCGAACCCGTGGCATAATTGTGTTATTTTTATCGAACCCTTTTTTCTAAACTAAGGTAATCCTGAGAAATATAAATTCAACTTCACCCTAATATATGGAATTTGACATTTTGTTCCGAAGACTAATGTCAACATTTTTCATACTAATATTGGTGATCTTCGAAGATACTAAGCATTACACAGATAAAGGATATTGCTAACAAACTCCAAAAATCGAATAAAGATGTCTCATTAGCGACATCTGTGATCATTTAAGGGGAATGAAAAAGCTTTGGTGCCGGCCGCGCTGGGGATTGTTGCAACTCATATGTAAAACGTGGCGTATAATTTAAATATATATATATACAAATTCCAAAAATTAGTAGACATGTTATTATTCTGTCATGGGTAGAAATGGCGTACGTTACATTGCGTAAAGTGATCACTTAAGCCAGCCGTGGGATAGGTCGTGAATGCACTCGGTTCCAGTAATATCTAAAGATAATTTATTTTTTTCGAAATCAAAGCTAAAAAACGAAATTACACACACGGTTCTCAATAACGATGAAATATTGAATTCTTGTCAGCTGTCAGATTCTGTTTACATGCGAGTTCACAAATTTTACGATGGTTTTTTAAGAAAGTTTTTGTTTGTAAGAGTATAACTTCTACCGCGCATACATGAGTATGCAAAAAAATGCACCATTTTTTTAAACATCTTATTAAAGTGCATAAAGAGTTTTCAAAGTTTTAACTGTGTAAAGAATACACCAGAGAATACATAAAATATTAAGAATACGTTTCAAGTCCATAGGCTTAAAATCTATTCGAAAATACACACGTAGGTACATACACTAAACACACTACATTACAACATTAAAATAATTTTACAGATATTATTTTAAACTAATTAATATATGGAGCAGATTTCAATTAGAGCAAACTTAAAACATTCAAATTGGCGGCATTACAATGTTATACTATAACTGTCAAGATTGCTTATTTCAGAATACGGTCGAATGTTTGCGTTGTAGTGACAGAATGCGAATCGTGGAAGGTAGCGCGAACGCGAATATTCGGATAAAACTGTGATTCAGCGTAACCAAGCGACAATAAATTTAACGAGCAATTTCAGTGCGGATCTAACCAGCGACGTACCTACCGACATATGAGAAGTGTTTAATAAATTCGTTTCTATTGAATAAATGTAATTAATAAAACTTTTATTTATTTCCAGTATTTCATTTGCCTCCCACACTCACAATGCTTTATATTTTGTTCTACCCACTTTCATTTTGATTTACTCCAAAAGAAATAACAAAATAAGTATTTGAAAGAGAAATTTTCTTATACTACTATACAAAGTCGACAAAATATTTAACTTCAATAAAAAAACTAAACGCCCGCGACGGTCTCCCGAAAAAAGTCAAGTCGTACTTCCGTCGAATTTGTAAAACTAAAATTGACCCCCGAGCATTACAGTCGCAATGCGGCTACATCCATTATGTACGCGCGGCGCTCCGGGGCCCGAGGCGGAAGGGCCGGGCCGCCGCCCGCCGCCCGCCCGCGCGGCCCGGCGCGCCGCGGCCTTTCTGCGCGGTGGCCGGAAGTCTGCCGCGTTCCGAGGGAGCCACGCAGCGACGGGGGTCTAATCGTTTTGTCTGCAGCGGGCGGGTCGGGCGTAAATTGCGGCGACACTTTTAGGAAGTGTCGGCGAATTGCGTATTCATTAGGCGGCGAGCCACGTGGCGTTTTGACAGTTGGGCGTTTGAACAAAAACGTACGGTGTTGAATTGCGAGATATTGTTTCTTGATGTGCTACGTTTAAAACGTGGTAAATGACAATAATTTGAGTAAAATTAAACACATATTATTTAATTTTTTTTCAGAAAAATAAAAAGGCATTTTTTAACGTTAAAAATTATAGTTAATATTATAAACTGTGCTATTAAAATTTTTAAAATAATTTTCAGGTGTATTCTAATATATATAAAATTTGTGTAGTTGTTATTGGAGTGGAATCGTGAACGTTGCATCGTGTAAAGTGATCACTTAGCCAGCTAATACAGGTCACAACACCTGTGGACACCTTATCAAGTATTCCGTATATTTTTCCCATATAAATATCTTCATTCCTGTGAGACTTCTATAATTTTTGTCAACTTATATTTTCAATCTTTAATGTAAACAAAAATATATTTAACGACAGAGTTTTATATGTGTGATGTTGCAATATTTTAACTTTTTTGGTTAATTGTAAAATAAATGTTTCAGAATAATTATTTTGATATTTTTGATATTGCACTTTGATAGTAGTTCCATGATTAAAAATTTATGGTTTAAAAACGGTCTTTTGACATATTCAGTTATTTAAATCAATGTATATATTACATATAAGTAGGGTATAAAAGCAAAGGCAGAAATACCCAAAATTATTTTTAAATTTTGAATGCATTCACCAAAGGATTTCTTAATTAAAATATACTGAATTTAAGATTTTATGTATCTATCCTTCCAAAATCATGGTTTATTATTGCATTATAATTAGTAATCCTCGACAACTGTATGCATTTTTTTCTGGATATTGCTACTTCTGCTTTTATACCCCACATATAATGTGTAAATAAGTGCATCCTTGACCCCCACAGTGAGAGGGCACTCCGAAAACGCTGCAGTAAGGGAATCGAAACGTGGAAAATCGAAACATTATACAACAATACTGTTCTTCTGTGTATAGTTTTCTGGGATATTCTGCCGTGTGTGTGTGACCTCTCTGGCCAACGTTTCGGATCCCATTGCAGGGTCCATCATCAGGTCTGATGTGATGAGTGAGTGTTGAAGTGTAGGTTAAGTATTACCTTGCAATACCGTACCGAAGTCAGGGTGTCTCCAAGTTTGTGTTATGTTAAATACTGGATTGCAGTACCGTGTCGAAAGCAAGGTGTGTGTCTTCTTGTAGTGTTTTATATATCTACTAACGGATGTCGGACTGTGCGGATCGTCTATTTGTTGGAACGTTGGCCAGAGAGGTCACACACACACGGCAGAATATCCCAGAAAACTATACACAGAAGATTCTGAACGGCCGTGAAAACCTAAGGACATTTTTAACAATACTGTTGTCCAAAAAATTTTAGTTTCGTCAACAAATTCACATTTATACAATTTTGATGCATAAAACATGCATTTTTACATAAGCTGGGACGAATAGGAATGAGTTGCTTTGGGAAAATCAAACAAAATTTTCTACAACAAAGATGTCCCAATTAGCTTAAAAAGAAAATCATTTGAATCCTGCATACTTCTAATGATGACGTATGGAGTGGAAACGATGGCCCTTACAAAGAAAAGTGTAGAATAGCTCAAATGCATTCAAAGGTCCATGGAGAAATCCATGCTTGGCGTGAGCCTAGGAGAGAATTAGCAAATAATTAAGAAAGATGAAAGGGTACGAAAGAGGCCTATATCCAGCAGTGGAGAGATGACTGAGGAGGAAGAAGAAGAAGTAGGAAAAAACATGTACTAACTATACAAAAAAAAAAAATCTGTTAGTAGGAATTATTTGCTATGAAGTTATTCTTTAAATTTTTTATTTATTGATGAGCATATAATTGATAATAAAGAAAATATAGAAAAAAAAATAAAGAAAAATAAAATAATAAAGGTTTTTTATTTCAGAGGTGAGTTTGTAAAACTCCATAATCACACATATGAGAATAAAAACAATTGTTTTTTACACGTCTCAGAAAATTGAAGGGTAATAAAAATTACTCATTTTTCGTAATTATTTATTTATTTAAATAAAGCTGTTCGTAAAGCTGATCGTAGCATAATACAGAGAATAAAAATAGGGTCGCTCAGGTGGTTTGGGCATGTTGAGCGAATGAATGAGGAAAGAATGGTAAGAAAGATATATGATGCAAGTGTTGACGGCGCCAGAAAAAGAGGGCGACCACGGAAGACGTGGCATGACCAGATTAACCAGATACTGGAAGATGGTCCTGTTAGAAGTCTGAACAACCGTCGAGCTTGCATGCGAAGATGTATGAATGTAGACGAAGCGAAAGTTGTATGTCAGGACAGAAGAGTATGGCGCTCTATCCTCTCTGCCTACCCCCTCGGGGAAACGGCGTGATGGTAAGTAAGTAAGTAAGTTTATTTATTTTTATCTATTTATCATGTAATTATTTAACTATTTATCATGTAATTCTCAGAATTTTTTGTGAAGAAGAAGACTCGTCGTGTGGGATACCGTTTATAATATAATTTAATGACTAGATCATAATTCGCCGGGCGTACGCGAAATTTATAGCGGCTTCTCCCGGTAAGTATTCATAAAATCGTAACGTTGAACATTTGATTTGCCCGTAACTCGCGGCACGCCCGTGGAATAATAATGAGTTCGGCTATAAAATGTTTTATTATAAATACCGTTCATTCTTCTTGTCTTACAAGACGATCACACCCTTATATCGCTCAGTCGTGGTCCGCAGTCTATACTTCTCCATCATCTGTCCCCTTGGAACTCCAATGCTAGTATTAATTTTGTAACCTAGAATGCTAAACCAGTACAACGAGGTCACGTCATGTAAGCCCAACATCGACATATTTCACATGACACAACCTCAGTTTAAGAGTTTGAGCGTGTAAGACGGATTCTTCGGAAATCAACCTAAATAAAAATTTAATAGCCACAAAGCGCGGGCACACATTTTCTGACTTAGTTGACCTGGGAGCCTACATGCCTATTATGTCGTGCAAAGAATGTGAACTTCGTTCATCTTGTAGTCGCTTATTGTACTTTACTTATATTGTATAATGTGTTAATGTATTATTGTAAATTGTAATTGTTACTGTACTTATCACCTTGTCCTAAATGACTATCCACATCTGTCGATAGTCTTTAAATTAAAAAATAAAAAATAAAATTAGTAAAGATGTTTAAACATCTAAGCGAGCCACCCTTCCCCAGAAAAAAAAAATCACGTATTTTTCTTGTAAAATAAAATACAACTTTATCTATGAGTTCAATAAAATGTAATTTTACACGAACCGTATAAGGATGTAACAGAACTAGTCCCCAATACTTTACAGGTACAGGTAGATTTCTGCCTAAATTAAGAGTCGAAAATGTTCAAGCAACCATGACCATAGTTAAGTTATGCAATATCATAGTTTGCATTTTTTTTCTCAATATTTCTGACTTAATTTTTAAATAACGTTGAAGTATCATAGTAGTAACTTATATCGATTATAAAAAATTCATTCGTTTCAATAAAATTTAAATAAAATAATAAAAACCTTGAAAAAATTCCTATTGGAATATTTTACTTTTATTGATTTTGAATGAATGAATTTTTTAAATTTGATTTAAGTAACGGTAACGATTGTGCAACGTTTTGCTAAAAATAAGTAATATTGAAAAAAAATGCAAACTTTGATATTAGGTCATGATTGCTTCAACACTTTCTATTCATAATCAAGGCAGGAATCCACCAGTAAAGTATTGTGAACTGGCTCTGTTACACCCTGTATTTTACTGAGAAGAAAATCTCGACTTTTCGTTGAAGTCTTATTCAGCGTCATCTGTAGGGCATCCTACCACGGCGGAGGTGTAAGCCGAACTGATTATTTCTTCCGAGGTCGTAAATTATATGCACTTTGTTGTGGAGTGTTCACTTCTTCCACGATAGTGGTCGCAAGTGTGCAATATAACTGCATCAATCCGCTTGCCCTGGTATAAAATATTGGACTTCCGCGAAGATCCTTAAAGCAGTCATGTTTATAAACGTGAACTTGCGATCGCGCTTAAAAAATCTTTTATATATTTAATAGATAAAAAAACTGAATCACAATAAAAATAAAAATAAAAATAAATTTATATATATATATATATTTCTTTATTTCAAAAAAAATCCTTGTTTACAAATAAAGGTACTTAATACTAGTTTAACAATAAAATATAAGATAAATTACACTTTTTTTTTTATTAAATTTGTGGATTATGTCACTCTACTAGGCTACGCCTGTCCCAGAGTGGCGTTATAGAACACAATTATAATATTTTTTTGAATTCGTCAGTGATATTTATTTTCATAAGGTAGTAATTATATATCTACAAAGTATCAAGTGTAATGTTAGTGAAAGTTGAGTGAGTCATAAGTTCAAGTGTAAATATGTGTAGAATAATTGTTTAATGTAAAAAGGGTTAAGGTTTTGTTTAAGATTATTTTTTATTTTCCTTAATTAATTAATTTATTTATATAGGTATATATTTTTATTTGTAGACATTATTATGCAATTACAGTAAGTAAATTTTCAGTTGCTGTTCTACCTTTGGATATATATATATATATATATATATATCAATTTGTGTTTTAACCTAAACATAAAAATATATGTTGTCCTGGACTTTTTTATAAAACTTTTTGAGTTCTACAACTTCTGTACAAAAAAATACTCAAATATCTCTCACCGTTAAGGCAGCGTTCGTAAAAAAGGCATCGCTCGACGATTTTTTCGTCGACTTTAGTTGTAAAATAACCACGAAAAGCCCTTTTATTTTAACGGAATAACGTATTGTCTGTGTCCACTTTGAAAGTCCGCTCTAAATATTATTGAAAGAAATTTTGAAATATATGTATGAGTAGTTTCGGAGATTACCTTATACATTCCAACTTACAAACTTAACCTCTTTATATATTAGCATAGACGACATGGACGGAATTATAAGACCCCCACGGCCGGCCCTGTTTACACCCTTAATGTCTGTTTATTTGTTTTGTTATCATTTTAATGCTTCAGTGGGCCGCAAGGACTTTATGTCTATATTCTTTGGTTTTCTATATGTATTTTACTATTTGGTATTTAACTGTACGTTTTGTAGACTTCTCATTTGTTTAATACGTTTTGCATATATTTCTCCATACCAAAATACCATATCTAAATATAATAATATTCACGGTTGAAAAAACAAAATTGTGATGGGACTTGAACCCCGGGCCAGTAAACCCGAACAGGCCGAACAACGAGACTGCGGGACCGGTCAAAAATACAGTATATATAAGACTTAGTAAAGGCGCGAACCGTTTCATATTCCGTCCAGCACAATCGCCAGGGTTCAAAATAATACCATTGATTGCTGGCAGGGGAAATATATTAAAAAAACGAATATTCTGATAAAAGTACTTATTATTATTTCTCGGGGGTCGGCTATAAATAAGTAAATAATTATTCTTCAGGAACCGGCATGTAAAAGTACCGTCATTTTTGACGAGTTGCAGTAAGTATAGGATATAAAAGCAAAGGCAGCAATATCCAAAAAAAATTTAATGCAGTCATCGAGGATTATTAACGTATGGTGTACTGAATTCGATATTTTATGGGAAACATAGCCATTAAATTTATAGGAGACATAAAATTTAGAATTCGATCCATTTTCAATTAGTAATTCTGGTTTTTGCAAACAAAATCTATTTTTTATTTTTTGGATATTGGTGCCTTTGCTTTTATACACCACATATTTTATTAAAGATTCTATCAATGTTTTAAGGATTTCAAATGAAGCAATATTGTATTGGCAAATTTTTTGATAGCATTAATCTAAGTGTCTCAAATATTTTTTGAATATGTGATTGTCAATTCAATTTCTCATCTTCCATTCATTCATCATTCTAAATATTTCACTCTTGCCCGATTTTATTAAATCTTTGTAATTGTTTTCTTAAAATAGTCACGTGGTCACATATTTATATAGTCACAGTCTTTGTGATTGTTTTCTAAATATTTATATAGGACGTGGCTTTGATGGGCAAATGAAAACACTGAAAATTAATTAAATTTAATTTATTACTATAGGAAGTTACTAGACACGAGATAAGTAATTTTATAGTCCTTAAATTTCTCCCGAATTTCACATACTTATTATTGTATCGTTCCTTAATTCGTGCTAATTAACGCTGTTTCTATTGCTTTGATCATGTTCTGGTTAATTCCGTTCTATATTCACACGCAGAGACTTCTCGTCCCAGTATTCTTTATTCACTTTCGCTGGTATCACTGCTGGTCGCACTGTGCTCGCTCTGTTGGTAGTATCGCGTGCTGTAATATCATGCTCAGATATCGCAAACTTAGTGTTACAAAATAAATTGATTGAACCTTGCGGTACGCCTTTCATAGCTAAATTCCTTCGAGAGAATTGTTTTAGAGATTACCTGTAAAGGTCTGTAGAGCATTCTAGACGATTCCAATGTAGTGTTATAGCACGTGATGGAATGTCATGGAATCTTCGAGAAAATGCGGTCACGGATGACCGACCCTGCGTTTCGTGACGCCGTTATATTGTTGTCAGTATTCTGCAGGTTCGCCATCTCCTTGCAATATTTTAATGTCGTAAAATTGTTAAAACTTGCGTTTTGTTAATCCACAAATCATTATTAAAATGGCTAACAGCTGATGGTATCAAAATGCTCCCTTGTTTGGCGCGGGAAGATATGACAGAGCGGGCTGTCCGTGCACACAAAGCCTTCTGAAGCCTTGACACGGAAGCACGTAACAAGAGCCGTCGGCTTAGTCGGGATGGTTTGGGGCCAGGCTAAAAGCTTGAACAAACGTTGACGAAAAAATTGAAAATAATTCTGTAATATAGATATTTGTATTTTTTTATTTTAATATTATATTGCACCTCTAGTACAAGAACTTCCGAACCTTTAAAATTAAATAGTTTGAGTTAAGAATTTCATATTTTTGTGTATTTTTAGTTCTACTGTGTACCAAAAAATCATCTTTGTGTGACTTACCATTATTTTTTTGCAATGAAAAGTAATTTCTAGCATTTTTTACATTTTTCTCTAAATTAAGTGCAAAAATAACTCTTTTAAAAATTAAATGTTTTGTTATATGAAATATGAAACAATTAAGCAGTAAAAAAGAAATAAGCAGCAATGTCACATTACGGTGCTTCTGAGATAAATACAATAAAACCTCTCACTACTCAAGGAAATTTCTCTGATATCTATGAAGCCTATACTTAATTGTAAATAATGAAAAAAATGACGATTTCCACCTTAATTTTCCTTTATATACGTTTATAAATAAATATTTCACTATTCAATATGGATGTTGCAATGTTTGCTTTCAAATAGTGGACATTGCTGTATACCTGTATGTGGTGAAAACCAAGTTCATTTTTACTCCCTTTCTTATAACTCGTAGCGTCTGCTTTTCTACTTGTCGTCATGTCTGCTTACCTGACGAAAAAAATTTGGATCGATTTGAAACCCTTTTCCCGTGATCCAATCGAGCTGAAACTTTGCAAGCAGACTCGTGGCGACGATCAAGAAGGTCTATCAAATTTTCGTTAAAAAAAATTAATAAATTTTTTGATTCTCAATGGTTTTTTCTTATAACTTATTAAGTTGTATGAAAATATTTCATATGAAACCAGATTATAGTATAATTTTGGATTTTTTTAAAAATTTTATTACTCCCTTTCGTAGCGTCGCCCGACCGAAGCCCAAAGCGTAGGTTAAGCGAAAAAAAATGTTTCAACTAGTAAATGAGAAAGGGAGTGTAATAAAAACTTGGTTTTTATGGGTTACTTTTTTATTAATTATATAATAATTTTGTTGCTTGTTTTGTATAAGTATTCTGTTAGTTTCTCATTAAAAATGAAATAGAGCTGCATTTAGTACCACATATTTTTAAAACGATTTTCTGTATAGAGCTTTACTAAACTTTAAAAACTTACCCACAGAATTAAAAAATATCGATAATTACAATTAATTCAACTACAATTTAAGGTTTTCATATTCGATATAAGTTACTTGAATGATAGTCCAGCGTTTTATAAAAAATAAGTCAGAAATATTTAAAAAAAGGCAAATTTTGATGTCGCGTATCTCAATAACTCATGGTTGCTTGAATATTTTCGACTCATAATCAAGGCACGAATATAGCCCTACGAGGTTATTAATGTTCTTCAAATAACCCTGTTTAATAATTTTATTATTAATATCTATCTATTGGTTATCATTGTTGTAAAAAGTACATATGTATTTATTTATTAAATAACTATATTAAAAAATATTTCATATAAATTCTCGAATTCAGTTAAACAAGAATTGATATAACTTTTTGTTTTATTTCCATGTGTGTGATTATAGAGATGTATTAACTCACCTCCGAAAAAATAAACTAGTTATCAATTGGTAAATTGCAACTATTTACCGAAATATTTTCGAACAAGCTAACCTTTATTTTCATAAAATTCGTAGTGGCGTGTTAGTGCTTAGTGGCTTTGTTTCAATACGCCTCATATATGACATATTAATTTTCTAATAAAACTCAAATTAAATACTAATATCAAAGTTTTGGTGTTTATATCTTATTTTATTATATCTTATTTTAGCCTTTTGGAAGTCATAAATTGTCTTGTAAAAATAGTAGGTATTTTATTGAATAGAAATATATAAAGTATCATGAAATACATTTTTTATTTTAAATAATGTAAATATTTTTGAGCAAATTTATTAATCAATTAGAAAAAGACAAACAGAAAAATGAAATCAAAGAAAAAAAAAATTTTTTTTCAATTGATTGAGCAGCATTGTAGATCGATATTTTTAAAAATATTGATTATTTTATTTGTATATATCTACTTTTATGTGAGTTTTTTTTTCACCAACATGTTTCGAAATTACCATATTTTTTCCAATAATTGCGAGTAATCAAGTACTTCAGCAATAATATTTTTTTAAAATATTTTTTTCTATTAATTTGAAAAGCAAGGAACAAAAGACATTTCATTCGATTTTTTTGACAGTTATACAGCACCCTGATAATGGTAATTTCTGAAACATGTTGGTGAAAAAAAAGTAGATATATACAAATAAAATAATCAATATATTTTTTTAATATTTTTGCCTATCCAGGAGTGGTGCGTTATCCAGTTTCACGACAGCAACATAGAACATATACGTAAATTTTTCAACCTTGTCACATGTAGTCCCCTTATTAATTAATTAATATATTATTCCATGGTGGTGGTCATTGATTCATAAATTTGCTTAAAAAGCACAGAACGTTGTTCTAAAATTGCAATTTCACAATAAAAATGTGTATTCCTTAATATATAAATATTGTTACTATAATCAACGTATGAATGCTTCTGATTCGCTCGTTTTCCGATCATATTACAAACGCTCATTAATAATATTTTTTCACCACCCTGTACTTTTCACTTCGCGCCGTTTTTAGCTCCCAAACCATTAAACTCGTTATTTATTGATAAATTACCACCACTTCGGAACTGTCGCTGGAACTGGACGCCATTTTTAACTGCTTTTAAAGTTCGGCGCAAAAACAGCCGCAGCTGTATCGCAAAACTACTCCGTTCGCTGACATTTGTTATCATTTTTCAACTTATTTTTGGACTTCTATGACAAAGAACGAACTGTAAATGATATTAAAGATGATACTGTTTTTCAGTTAACGTATAATTTACACATCGAATGATTAGCCAGTCACATCGTGGTGCAATATTTTAACTTAATTTTTTTTTTTTAAATTTAAACTTTACAAATTGTGAGCAGATTTTAACATTGGTGAAGCGGGACACCATTGATGGGATGGAGGGGAGGTTTTGTTTAAAAAATGTTCAATATCATTGGAAAGTACAGTCCATTCTTCTAAATAATCTAAGAGTTTTGCAGAACGTTTTGACGTGATTTATGAAGTCTGCGAGGTTTATCGCACCTTGTTCTTCTAACTGACTTATACTATTACGAATGGTCAACGAAATAAAGTTACATCTTAGTCAAAGTTTGGACCAAACCATTTTGTCAGCATTCTTTCCAAAAATCGGGACGTTTTTAAAATGTCGCGGGACGTGAGACAAATTGTTAAAAATCGCGACTGTCCCGCTAAAAGCGGGACGTCTGGTCACTTTACTCATCTATCAAAATGTATGTTGAAAATTTCTCCAAACTTTAAAGTGTAATAATTCTTTTAAGAAGTACTTGCGCATCAATTCTATTTTATTTTAAAATGAAGAAATTCAACTATTATAAATATATATCCAGGATATTTTTTTTTTAGCATCTCGTTACAATATTACAATACTCAAAAATGGTCTCAGGTTTTTACGGCCGTTCAGAATCTTCGGTGTATATTTGATTTCGGTATGGTATTGCAAGCCATACTTAGTTAATTTATTAATTAATATCAAAATCAAAATTACAAAATATGATTTAAAAATACAGTAATGCACTTAGAAAATAAAAAGAACATTAAAACAAATAACAATATTAAAAAATGAAATAAAAAGTCCCCAGACAGCAATTGTATGCTGGTGTAGCGGAACATTAATAAGAAAAATAAAATAAAATTAAGTACCTACACATATTAACTATTGACACATCGATTTGTTGAACGGTTTATCTCCTACCCAACACTAGTCTTTTCAGTTGCTTATGGAATAATTTCAAATTATTTAGTTTCTATGTATTATTGTAAATTCCATTATAAAAGTCGATTACGTTATATAGGAATCCATGTCTTTCTTTATTAGTCCGCGGTACATCACTTCTTATACATTCTCTTGTTCTTGTGTGTTGTCTATGTACGTCACTATTCTGGTAAAGGATGATATTCTAGCTCAACTAACTATATGCAGGATATTTACTTTCTAAAAAATCCTTTAATTATGCCAACTTCCTTTCTTCTCAATATTGTTATTATAGATTTTTCATTTATGCTCATTTGTACCCTAAACTTTTGCTTGTTCATTTACGCGAAATTCGAGCCCTACCGGATAACATCATTTGACATAAATAAAATTTCGCGTTCGAACGATCCGCATACAAATTCAAATCAGCGACGGAATCTCGTGCGCGACATAAAATGCACGGCATCCGAACCGATATACGCACGCGCCAAGCGCGCTTCTATGGAATATAATCCGGCGCAGGGCCGCCAACTGCGATACATGGTAAATGTGGCCGGCCCGGACAGGCACCCAAATAGGTACCTACTTGTTTATTTAATATAGTAGCGACTAATACAGATTTATTTATTTCTTCGCTTTGGCGCTACGCTTATAATTAATAACCATTTTCGGGTTCGCTACCCTTTCTGTCTGGATTCCCGCGGCTCGAAAGCTTTTATCGTAAAGTATTCAGCGAGCATTTTTGAAAAATATTTTTATTAAATTTATAAAACAGTAATTGTGTCTGTAATCTTGTTATTTCTTAAACGGAAAATATTTTCCGCGGGAAAATGGAGAATTCATGTAAAAAGTTTAGGCAACCTAAATTTCGTATAAAACGAAATAAACATGAAAAAAATTCACTTGGTCATGGCTGCGGTAGGCAAATGATAATACTGTAAATTGATTAGCGATTTATTTATTATCAAATGATTAATTAATTATTCAATGTACATAACACGAATAAAATTTAACGCTATTCTTTAATCTACACTATTTAGCAATTTATCACTCGTATATGAACTCGTTATTATCGCTGGGTAACACGTATTTATCATTCACTAGAACATTTCATCCAATTCGCGCTTAAGTATTGTAATTGTAAGTAAGCTATTGTAAGAGTCGCATTGATTTTTTCGCCACTTTCGCTGGTCGTCGCTTCACGACTCGCGGCTGACTCTGTACCAGACGTGACAATATGACAAGTGCGCGGCAGCCTAGATCCACGCTATTTATATCCAAATGCTAGTGTTTTCGAATTTTCTATATTGTTCTAGTTAGGAGAAGTTTCTCATCGCTTCTCGGCTATTCCAGTAATTCATTGATGTTTCACGAAGGTTGTAGATAATTATTGATTCCTGGAGATCGTTCACGATATTGAATTGTTTAACAGTATATCTCCTACCCAACACAAGTCTTTTCAATTGTTTATGGAATAATTGCACATTATTTGGTTCCTTTGTGTTATTGTAAATTCCATTATAAAAGTCGATTGCAGTAATTAGAAATTCTTATCTTTCTCTATTAGTCCGCGGTACATCAATTCTTATGCAGTCTCTTCATCTTGTGTGTTGTCTATGTACGTTACTATTCTGGTAACAGATCTTCTAGTTTAAGCATGCCGGTAATTTTGTTTATGTCATTGGTTCTGGTATATCGATTTAGGTTGAAGATTATTTTAAAGACTCCGTTTAAAGTTCTCTGTATCATTTCTCACGCCTGTGAACTACACTGTGACCAAATGATAATGCCATACACATAGTGTACCAGAGCTAGCAGCAGAATCTTGACTGGTAGATTACTGCCTATGTTATGACCCTAAAAGTTCAAAGAACCACGACCTAATATCAATAGTTATGGAGATATACAACATCATAGTTTGCGTTATTTTTTCAAGATTTCTGACTCACTAATTAGATCATATAAATTCACGACTACTCTCCAAAATTATTATCTAAAATTGCAAGCAATTACATGCGTATAAATAAAAACGTTACGTCTATTTTTCAGTTTTGGGATGATAATCGCCGAATATGGCGGACGGTCGTATTTATTTTTCAGTGTTAGGGTGATAATCAACAAAATAATGATGAAACAACAGAGATGTGGTGCTACACGCGCATGGCGAGGATCCATTGGTCAGAGCGTATCCGAAACGACGAGGTGCTGAGCAGGGTGGGCGAAAAGAGGCGGCTCCTGAACTGAATCGCCCAACAAAGAGCAATTTGGATCGGCCATAATATAAGGCATCCGGGCCTGCTTTTTACCATCGTCGAGAGAAGTGTTGAAGGCAACAATCGTAGAGGCAGCCTGAGATCAAGCTACGTAGACCAGATTATCGGAGATGTGCGCTGTAGTACCTACCAAGAAATGAAGAGGCTGGCAGGTGACAGAAAGGAGTGTAGAAATCGAGTGCTGGCGCAGACCAATCCTAGGTTTGCGACCCAAAAAAAAAATCAACACATTTCATTTTTAGTTTTGACATAATATTAACATAATTAGAAAATAGTTGAGATTTACGCGCGGAAACTTTTTATTGCATGACGTAATATCTATAAATTAATATATTTAATGTGTACTCGTGTTTGCTATCTAATTATCTCATGATTTATGGCCATGTTGGTAATAAACCAGCTTACCAAAACGGGGTTCCAAAACGCCTTCGGACATAAACATAAGCTTAGGCATACCACCATGCTCAACGTCTACAAGAGTAGGTATAATAACGAAGTTGTATGTACTTCCACAAGGGTAATACACTCCTATTTGAGTTTAAAGACTTAATTGGACGTAGTTATGCAGAAAGCTACCAACACCAAGAAAAATGAATTGAGAAAATGACTTCGTAAAATTTAAATCTACAAAAACCTTAGACGTCGATATTTAATTCATAATTGCATACTATTTTGAAAATAGTTCATTGTGAATATATTTTCTTATAAGAAAACAAGATTTTTAACTGTAAACGGTTACGGATATTTTGTACGAACCGTATTTTTTCCGAGAAACGATCCTCGACGTTTCGTTGAATTCATATTTAACGTCATCAGGAGGACCCGAGGAGGCACAGGACGGACTGATTAATGCTTCCGGGGGCGTAAATTTTATGCACTTTGTTGTGGAGAGATCTATTTACGAAAATATGACGCGTATTACAGGTTGGATTATTTCTACAAAATATCTGATTCTTTCTACCGTCAGTAATATCCGAGGCGTAGAAAACCAACCACTTGGATATTTTCTACAAAATATCTGATTCTTTCTACCATCAGTAATATCCGAGGCGTAGAAAACCAACCACTTGGATATTTTCTACAAAATATCTGATTCTTTCTACCATCAGTAATATCCGAGGCGTAGAAAACCAACCACTTGGATATTTTCTACACATAACTATGTATATCCAATTGGGGCTTCTGATACATCCATTTTCTTTTCTTAAACATTAGTCCAGTATATAAAAGATGTTTTGTTAGAGGTGCAGAAATTAAAAATGAAATAAGACACACAAAAATCGTGGAAGTGACTTTGTTGGAAACAAAGTTAGATTTGTCTTGATAAGAAATAAAAAGATGCATAATGCATCCATACGACATGGATGTTTTCAATTAATATTTATGTTTGCCAATGCTTTACAAATTTGAAGACGCAGAAAACAGTCAAACCACTTGGACATTTAATGAGTTAATTTAACAGTGGTGGCCGTGATGTGGGTTAGAATAATACTGAATTTACAAAAAACAACAACACTTAAACCTTGGACGATTTCAGCTCAAGTGAGTTCAAACTCATTTTTAGCATGTTATGGGACGATCTCTTT
Source organism: Agrypnia vestita (assembly GCA_016648135.1). Lineage (NCBI taxonomy): Eukaryota > Metazoa > Arthropoda > Insecta > Trichoptera > Phryganeidae > Agrypnia > Agrypnia vestita. Next base: position 7,878 of record JADDOH010011467.1, on the reverse strand, counting down.
CTGCATAACTAAATCCAATTTAGGTTTCTGATTTTATCCCCATTTTTTTCTAAATTTTGAGGTACATAAAATAAAAACGAAATAAAATATATAAAAATCGACTTACTTACTTATCATCACGCCGTTTCCCCGTGGGGGTAGTCAGAGAGAACAGAGCGCCATACTCTTCTGTCCTGACATACAACTCTCGCCTCGTCCACTTTCATACATCTTCGCATGCGAGCTCGCCGGTTGTTGAGGCTTCTAACGGGAACATCTTCCAGTATCTGGTTAATCTGGTCATACCACGTCTTCTGCGGTCGCCCTCTCTTTCTGGTGCCATCAACACTTGTATTATACATCTTTCTTACCATTCTTTCCTCATTCATTCGCTTAACAGGCCAAAACCATCTAATTTTTTAATTCTATTAATTATGCTAACATCAGCTTTACATTCATACTTAATCTTCATCTTCATTCTTTATTATATCATAAATGGATTTGTCACACATACGTTTAAGGGATCTCATCTCCAATGCATTCAGTCTACTTTTGTTCCTTTTCTGCCAGTTTCAGGCTTCACTTCCTTACATCAGTGTATATTTAATCACTCATTTTGTACTGTACTATTTTATGTTTTGCTTGATTTTAAAGTACTATACCTATCTCTAAAAAAACATAATTTATAATAATGGCTTAGTATAAGTAAGTATATTATTTTATTTTGAACTGAAAGAGAAATTCACTGATAATCTACTATCATTAGCGGGAACTCTAAAAATTCATTGTATAAAAATGTTGTAAAATAATTTTAAAAATTTCAAAGGGATATTAAATTAATTTTCATTAACAATGTAGCAATTTTTCGTGCAACAGATTCGAGTTCCTTTGACGAGTCAGTTTAGGATTTGTCCCTTACATTTTTACAGTGACACACTTTGGTTTAATTAAAAATTGCTCTCCGTACGACAAGCGATAATTTTATTAAAATTCATACGTACAAAAGAAGCGAAATATTTCGTATGCATCGCGCGCGATGAGCGAAGTATCAATTTTTAATAACATTTCAGGGGTGGTAAACCCACCCTCGGGCCCGGGATGGGGATGCAGCGGAATCCCACGGCGGGCTGCGTACCTCTGCCCGTATGACGCAGCGCAGGGGCGTTCATTTTTATATTAATCAATTAATATAAATTATAGGAGTCTCACAGAGGCGAAGCTATTTATTTGTATGGAAGTATTTATGGAGTGGTCACGTCACTTATGATCTATATTAGCTGGCTTAATTAATCAATTAATATAAATTATAGAAGTCTCACCGATACGAAGCTATTTATTTGTATGAAAGTATTTATGGAGTGGTCACGTCACTTATGATCTATATTAGCTGGCTTAATTAATCAATTAATATAAATTATAGAAGTCTCACAGATACGAAGCTATTTATTTGTATGGAAGTATTTATGGAATGGTCTCGTCACTTATGATCTATATTAGGTGGCTTAAGTGGTCACTTCGTACAAAGTTACGTTCGCGATTCCACCCATGATTGACCACCACATCTATAAAACATTATAAAACTTTATATCTTAATAAGAATAATTTCGTTCTCTCTGTCTATCTATTCGTAACTTCCTGTAACGTCCGTAACAAAAAAAAAACTTTGATTTTTCCTATTTCTATTTTTTTATTTTTTTACAGGCTATCAACCGGTCGGATGACCCTTATAGATACACATATAAGACAGAATTAATTGTACAATTTAAGATATTTAAAAACATATTACTAACTAATGTTATTATAACTAATTATGTTGCAGAGTGAGTATCAATATTGCCAATTAACAATATTGTGGTATTTCTTCAAAAGATACCTCTCGACATAGGTATTTTTTTATTTTTTTTATTTATTTATTAAATTCAAATCATTATATATTTACATATTTGATACATAAAATTAAAATTTAGATACATAATTTTTTTTATCATCGTACCTCTCCAAAAAGAGACTAACTCTTGTGTCTGGAGAGGGAGGAGAGGAACTTATATATATTTTTTAGTACATAAATATATAAAGAAGAAAATAAGTTATATAATATGAGATAATTAATACATAAAGTAAAGTAAAATAAACAGTACATAAATGTATATAAGCAGAAAAAAAAGTTACATAGTATGCGATAATTAATGCATTTATGTGGGAAAAACAATTTTAAAATAAACTAACAATAAGCAAACAGTTTAAAATGAATATAGTAAAGAGAGAAATTTAATTAATTATGAGGGTTTATTTTAATGTTTTTTTAAAGGTCTCATATTATTTTTCATGTATGCTTTGTTCCTAGGTCAACGAAGCCAGATCCCATGTATTTGTGTCAATACTTTGTGGCTACGCTTAGTTTATGGAGAGCACAAAAGAGAAGATTTCTTTTATAACTGGACTTGTGTCATTTAGAATATATCTATGTTGGTGTCGTATGATGAGGTTTCTTTTTAGAAGTTAAGCATTCTGGGTACAGGAGAAAAGTGCCCTATGTTGGTATTGTAGACTTTTGTGTATTTATTAGAAGTAGAGAAAGTGATCTCTGGGGAGAATATCTAAGGGGAGTTCATAAAATTGTATCACAGTAATAGTCACTTAAGTCACAATATATGTTTATGTTAATATGGGTTGTGGATTTCATAAATAAATAAATCTATATTATGATATAACCTACATCAGGTGTGGCGAACCTAGGGCACGCGTGCCAGAGGTGGCACGTTTAAGAATTTAGAAAGCACGCGAACGATTTCCAAGTTCAAAAAAAATTTTTAAATTTAAAAAAAAAATACATTTGGAAATAATTGAAAGCGATCGATTAACGAACATAATTAATAAATATACAGAGGAAGAAATAATGAAAAATTTAAATTTTTAGCGATTTAAAAAAACTAGCCAGAGCAATATTATCAATTTTCTCATCTACATTGCATGGGAGTCATTATTTTCAGAAATGAATTTCAATTCAAGAAAAAGAATGACTGATTAATCCAATTGATCATGTGTATTACTAAAAGTGACGAAATATGAACCAGATATTAAGAATTTGTCATCGAATGTACAACAGAAAAAATGTCATTGATAAATAATTAATATGTATGTTTATTGATTACGACTTTATATTTAAGAAACTTTATTATAATTTTTAAGCTTGTAAATCGAATTCAGAAAAAAAAAACATTTTTTCTATTTTGTTAAATTTTTTTACCGCTTGGACACGCCACACAACCGAAAAATGATATTTGAGGATTTTTGGCACGCGGACACAAAAAGGTTCGCCACACCTGACCTACATGGCCGTTATATTTTCTCAGCAAACAAGTTTCAAAAGCATCAGAAAAATATTTTAAATATTTTTTTTTGTTATTTTCTGCTCCTTTCAGTTTGGTCGAATATTCAGTGAGTCTCACAGAGACAAAGCTATTTATATGGGAAAATAGTATGCAAGTTTTTTTCCGTGTTTATATGTCTTACGACATATCTCATAGCCGGCTTAAATGATCACTTTATACAATGTAACGTTCAGCGATTCCATCCAAAATCCATAAAAATTTGAACACACAAAAATAATATTGTAACAAAATGTTTTTCTTCCCTTTATTTTGCACCATACAGGTAGTCAACGCCGGCCGGGCATTTCACACGCCTGGCCTCGCGTTACCGTGGTGACGTGTGTTGGGTAGATTAATTCCGAGGCATACCTGCCCATTTCCTGTTTTCATATTTCACGAGAACGCGAACACCGAATTAGAGTCACTGCTTTAGTGAAATAACACCTTCGGACACGGCCGTGCTGAAACCTGAATTTGGCAAAAAAAAAAACGAAAATGACAGAACACAGGGGAAGATCGTAGTGCGATAGAAGAAAGAGTGAACTAATTGCAAGTGATGTTATCACAATAAAGAAAGGATAGATGAGATGTGAGGCGAGTGTTGAAGGCAGCAGGAACGGGTAAATATAAATATGAAGGATGAAAGATCGTAAAAAGCTTCGACAATCGAAGAGCGTGCATAAGAAGACGCATGAAAGCGAATGAGGCAAAAGTTGTGCGCCAGGATAGAAGTGGGCAATGTTTTATCCTCTCTGCCTGCCCTTCCGGGGACATGTAACGACCAATATTTAACAGCCATAATAATGATATTACATATTCAGTATCAACGTAATCTTCCAGCATCTAAACATAAATACACTATTATTATTTTCGGAGTTGGAAATATCGCTCTAACGGCGCAGGATTGACACTGCGGCGTGCGTCACGCGACTCGAATGAAGTCGCGTGGTGTGTGCATCAACACTGCGCAACGTTCGGTTTTTATATATAATTTATTTTTATATATAAATTAATATAATTTGACCTACAACTGTTGCGCATTTAAAAGATTGTGTAAAACAGGTTTCTAGGCTTTTATATTCCCCCGTGTAAGAAATAAGGCTGCGATCCGTTTCACGACGAAGTTCGCTGAAACTAAATGACCGAGTGAAAAATTTGATGAAAATGGACGCCAAAGTTATCAAAAATAATATTATACTGGACCCTCAAACTACACACACTTCAATTTTGTAAAAAATTTTGGCCGATTTGTGTGCACATTGATGTAGCTAAAACGTATTTTTGAAATCTCTCCTCCCCCTCGTCAGATTTTATATTTTGAGAAGTTGATGTAGCTAAATGAGGAAAAATTTGGAAACACCGAAACAACCCCCTCCCCCCGTCCTGGCTTAGAAAATTTTAAATTTTGTAGCGGTACACTTTTCAAGAGACACTTCTTGTTGGTCATTGTAGCAAATACAATTTTGTAGCACTACAATTAACTTCACTAAACTTCATGTACCGCAGTTTATTGGCGTAGATGAAGTGTCTAATGTTTCGGTACCTATCTACTACTTTTAAGTCTTCAAAATACTGTAGTAGCACACACTTTGCAGTCTTCAAACTGGTGAACGTACGCGTATTGTAGTCTTCATTTTGAAATGTAGTTATTCCCTTCACTACTCTGTAGTATATGAGATTGGACTGAGATAAGGATGGTGCAAGAGCTGTTTTGACCCGCTAGAGATAGGCAGATGTACTCTCAAGCAGTGAGAATAAGAAGCGTGACTTTTATTTAAACATGTATTTGGAATAAAAAAAGTGAATTTAAATCTGGCAGAATTTTAGGTCCTTACATATGAAATTGGCGTTTAGTATGGGAGGAACATAAAGCCGATTTTTTTTTATTATAATATATTTATTTAATCAAAGTATGTACCATTGCTATCTATGCACTTTTGCCATCTCATAGGTAGTTCATCGATCCCTTTACTAAAAAAACCATTCGGACGGGAATCAATAAAATCTTTGAAGGCGGTTTGGACTGCCCCATCGGAGTTGAATTTTTTCCTTTGCAAGAAGTTATCCAAATTTCGAAAAAAATGGTAATCTGTTGGGGCAAGGTCCGGAGAGTACGGTGGATGTCTTAGACATTCCAATTGAAGCTCCTCTAATTTGGTAGCCGTCTGTTGTGCAGTGTGTGGTCTAGCGTTATCATGAAGCAGCAGTGGCCTAGAGCGATTAACCAGCCTCGGTTGTTTAGCAGCTAGCTTTTCCATCATGGTTTGCAGTTGCTGACAATAGACATCTGCCGTAATCGTCTGGCCAGATTTAAGAAAGCTGTAGTGAACGACATCAGCACTAGTCCACCAAACGCTCACAAGTAACTTTTTTGGAGTCAATTTTCGTTTGGGGCATGGTTTGGCTGGTTCGGCAGGGTTCAGCCATTGCGATGAGCGCTTCCGATTATCGTACAGGATCCACTTTTCATCACAGGTAATGATTCGACTTAAAATCCCTTCATTATTGTGCCGGTTGAGTAATGCAATGCAGCAGTCAACGCGCGTTTGTTGATTTGCTTCACTCAATTCGTGAGGTACCCACCTTTCAAGCTTTTTCACCTTACCAATTTTAAAAAATAGCCCCGGGCGTGAGTGTTTTAGCGTAATGGCGTCCCACGTCGTGTGCAAGGAAAACACGTTGCAAAAATGAATATCGCTTAACACAGGGTGTTATTATTATCATTTCGTTCGCCGGAGCGAGAATGCAACCTCCAGGCTCGCTTCTCCCCGCGGGGGGAGGTGCGGCACTCGGCGCCGGGATGAAATAAGGCTTTCATTATTATTTTTGCTCGGGCCCGCTAAATGGCGAAGCCTTCGCCTTTTCTGCCCTATCCGATCGCGTGCTGCCAATTGAGATCCAGACTTATCTTCGAGAAGACCAAATGGCTCAGCCTGTGTTATATAGGAATGCCACGTCCCTATCAGTAATGAAAAAAACGAGCGAGCCTTACTACAGTCTTCTTCTTTTTCTTCCTGAACCTGTTTCTCTCCACTGCTGGATGTAGGCCACTTCCATTTTCTTCCACTCATCTCTGTTTTTCCCCCATCGCATCCAGGTTCTTCCTGCTTGCTGGACTATGTCATCAGACCACCTTTTGGGAGGTCTTCCGACGCTTCTATTTTTTGTCCAGGGCCTCCGCTGTAGGATTCTGGGTGCCCATCTAGTATCCTCCTGTCGAGCCATATGTCCAGCCCACTGCCATTTTAGTTTTGCAATACGGTCCATAATATCGGCAACTTTTGTTCGGCGTCTTATTTCTTCATTTCTGATTTTATCTCGAAGGCTTACGCCGAGCATCTGCCTTTCCATGGCCCGCTGTGTACATTTTAATTTTTGTACGCTTCTTTCTGTAAGTGTTGCTGTTTCTAGTCCATATGTCAACATCGGTAGGATACATGTATCGAACATTTTTCTTTTCAGGCATATTGGGATTTCTTTATTTTCAAATAAGTGTTTCAGTTTACCAAATGCTGCCCAGCCCAGACCTATTCTTCTTGGTAGTTCTGCTGTTTGGTTTTCTTTCCTCAGCTTTATCTTATGACCAAGGTACACATATTCGTCAACTGTTTCTATTTCCCAATTGTTTATTGTGAATTTGTGTTTGGATTTGGTTAATTTTTTTGTTTTTTGTGTGTTCATTTCCAAACCTTACTACAGTAGTCGCATTATATTATGATGTGTGTAATATTTGACATCTCACAATTAAAAATATCAATTGAGCAGCGACAGAAATTAACATCAAAATTTAAAAAAGGTAAATATGAAAATATTTATTTGAATAATTATTCGTTATTACTCACTTGCATTTTTTATCAATGATATGCACTTTTATCAGACATTTACTATTAAAAAATTCATTTATACATTTATTTATATTAATACATATATTGATTAATTAGTAAATACATGTAAAGAAAATGTATGTGCATTTTTTAAATATTGTATTTTGCCGCACTGTGAGCTGTCATCAGAGAATGTTGGCGATGTCAATATAACAGTGTCTATTATATTTAAGAATTAAGTCATTAGAAAAATATTCAATCCGGATTACTTTAGAAATAGAATAAATATGTTAATCAATTAAAAATAGACTATCACTGCGCGCGCTCATTGGTCAAACGAAATAGCTTTTGCTTCTCCAACGTCTACTTTCCTGTTACGCATTTTCGTCCATTTTCACGAAATCAATCCCACGGATTGCAGGAAAGCGAGAGGAAAGATGTTACACCTCAAAAATTGGTAAGACAAAAACGTTCCCAAAATAATTACACCACGTTGACATTTTCAAACTAATTGTTTTTTTTACATGCTTTTAATTATCTCTCTTTGCCTATATGTTTGTTTGTTGCTTTGGCGGAATCTTATAATAGATTTTTTAACAATTTCCCAACTAGCTAGAGCTCTGAAACTTTCAACTTTTTCATTAAGTGGTTGACCATACATTATAAAATTATTTTAGACGTAATGTATTAATTATTTAGAAAAT
>JADDOH010011466.1:0-55086 GCA_016648135.1 Agrypnia vestita | reverse complement strand
GAATTATGCAGTATTGTTTTTACATTATGTATAATCAAATATTTATGTATAAATATGAATATTTTAATATTTTACTGGCATTGCACAATAAATCAAATCATTGGAATGTATTAAATGCAGTATCAATCATTATTGAGGATAAATTTTCACTTTAGCAACAAAATTCTGAAAAATACAGATTTTTGTTAAAAATATCAGGTAACATTTTATTATCCAACGTAGGTATGTATTTATGTATAAGAAAATACATTTTAAATGTAAACTTTGTGCATAAAAATAAAATGCATAATATTATTATTAGATTCTCATAGATATGTATTATACCGTGTATAAGGAATGTAGATTCAGAATACATAGCTTGTATTGCTCAAAGAATGAGTTTTCTTATTGCTTATTAATATGTATAATATTAATTTCCTTTCCCAACTTACGACTCCGAAAAGCAAAAAACATTTGAAGTCTTATTTGATTGATTTTCATATAGGTACACCTTTTATTAAGAGCTTCAATAAAATTTCTATAATTATTGCCTTTAATACTTTTCAATCTAAAATATAATTTAAAAAACATAAACTTTAAATTTTAAATATAACCACTAGTAAATCCTTTTAAAAAAATTAAATTATTGCTGGTAAAATATGATTGCATGACTAAAAAGTAAAAATAATGCAATTTAATATTTTTTTAAAGAAAAATCTAACGTTTAATGAATTTTTGTGATTACTTTGTTAGAAAAGCTTCGTTCTTCATCAAATTATTTGTTAAATGCAATGATCATAACTCATGGTACATTATTGCATTATTAAAATGTCCCAATCAGGTTTATTATATTTGCAGGAAAAGGTAAAACAAAAGAACAACTTGATGTTCTAACAACATTTAACATATTAAAAAACAGGTACTGAATATAATATGTATGAGTAGAAAGATGTCTTAGAGAAGATTCATCACATTTTTTAAAAGGTGATTATTTTCAACCGAATGAAAAATAAAGAATATGGCTCGGATTATTCTAGCCTACCCAAAATAAGATTAAACTTAAAACTAAAATATAACATGTTACATAAAATACTTAATCCAATGATTTTTACTTTCAAATAATTCGCTTTACAATGGTTTCCACCAAATACTTTACGTAGATAATCATATTTTCTGTCACCCAGACAGAGCTCGCAAACAAAATTATTTGTCCATTACAGAATATTTCATAATATCGCCATATATGATGGAGCAATCCACAACAACGATCCGAGCAACGACTTTAAATGATTTAATTTTGACATTCATTATAATAAATTGATTTATTTTCTTGCTTGCCGATTTCTCCAACAAAGAAAATCACCAAATGTAAAAGTTTCTACAATTTTAATTGACTATGTTACATTTCACTTCCCGCTTGGATTTCTAGAACTGCTTTTGATCGAGGTAATTGTAATGTTTCCTGTTGCCGTTGTCGGGAGTTTACTGTGGTAAGATGACAGACTTTCTGTACTGACTGATTTAGGGCTCTGACTGTGGAGAACTGGAATTTTCGACGGGCTCACGGCCGAAGTTTTGTGCGGGGAAATCGGTTTATCAGGCAGCTTCACCGGAATGCTGCTAGGTTTCGTGGACACGGATGGTTTCCCGTGCGTCGAATTTGACAAACTCTCTAAACTTCCTTTCTCAAAATTAGACTTCAATATTTCTATCTGCGACAACCTCTTTTCCGACGATGTGAGCTTATTCGGGGAGGTCGTCTGAGGCTCGTAGGTGGCCGTTCTAAACTTGATGTGCGTGTTTCGTGGCAGATCAAAATCGCTGTGTCTCTTTTGTTTTTGATCTTCATTAGACTGTCGCCTGGAGTTGGAATCTTTTCCGTTTTGAACCGTATCAGGGCTGTAAGATTTTCTACGTTCATACTTTTCGGAATCGAGTTTTTCTTTTTCGGAAAACCTACGCTCGTTGTTTAAGAAATCTCCCATGAAGGAGATGTCTATTTCGTTGAATAGATTCGGTTGGAAACTATAAGTCGTAATTTTTTCGGCAGTGCGTTCGTTCGATTGACCAATGTCTGACTTTTGTTTGGAAATTTTTTCTGTCCTCGGCGTTAGTACCTCAATCTCTGTAATATAATCTTTTACTGGTGTCTCTGTTGATTTAATTTCCATTCTGTTAACAACTGGGCTTTCAAACTGAGTCTCCCTAATAAAGGTTTCACTCTTTGTGAATACATTATCTCCAATTCTGGTTGGTTCACCATTTGATCGATTGATCTTGTCCACCATTCGGTGAACAGCCTCCGAAGTGATATGTTGGTTTATCTCCTCTGCATCTTCTAACCTTACTTTCCCATCTGATTCGATCATCTTAACAATTTTAATTGGTTGGTTTCTCATTTCATCTTCGTCTCTAAACTTGTACGAGGCTTGTGTCATCTTGATAATTGGTTGTCCGTCAAATTCATTTCTTGATTCTTCCACTACCATTTTGGTTTCTTTAATAGTTATTCCGGGTGTGTCTTGTTTATTCCCCATCATAATTTGGGGATTGTTCCTGAATTTCTCCAGCAAAAGCCTTGTTTCATCTTCAGTCATATTGGCGTTTATCGTCATCGTCTCAGTGTTGGTGTAGGTGGGATCCGTAGACATGAATTTTATATTTGGATTTTGTTGTTCAATCTCTGATATTATTTTTGCATCAATATTTTCGCTGAAATCAGAGTCCTCTATCCTTCGAATGTCGGCTGCTGTTGGATTTTTTATAATTCCAAAAGTGTACTGTTCTACTTCTATAGGTGTTGAAGTTACGGTGTACAGACGGGTGACTGTTTCTTCAACATTCTGTGTTATGATCTTATTCCCGTGTTCATCCTCAGTCACGCTCACGGTAACAGTCTTCTGGCCGGGTAGATTTATTGTTTGCGTGTCAATAACATAGGGTGCCATTCCTGAAGCATGTCTTTCACCACTCCCTTCTACTAAATATGTTGAGCTGCCCGTTGTTGAAACAACAGGTTGTTCTTCAGTAGCTTCTGTAGTGGTACTCTTTCGCAATTCAGTTATAATTTCATTGTAAAGGCTTTGTTCTGTTTCATTTTGATCTTTCTTTTTTAATGTGTCATCTTTAGAATCATCAAAACTGCTGTTGACTTCAATAGAGTTTCTAAAGTTCTCCACAACATTTTGCAGACCTGATTGCTCCGCTTCTATCGTGATAATAGAAGATGGTTGACTTCCATCAGTAGATATTGTGACAATATTATCGTTAGTTGAGAAGAAGCTCCTGCCTTGGACTTTTTCTGATGTCGTGGGAGGATATGGATTATCAAATTGGAAATTGATCTTTGAAGCTTCATTTTTGGAAGGTCCTCCAACAATGTTGATATTGCTGATAAAATCTGTTTCACGTTTAGAAGGATCGTCGCTTTCAACCAATGTTTCGCTCCGATTCTGTTTTATCTTCAAGTTAACAATATCAGGTTGATTTAGCAGAGTGAAAGATGTTGCATTTGATCTGGCATCAATATTCTTATCAATACAAATATCTGGATTAACAATGTCTATCCCAAGTTCAGCGGAATTTACTTCCATCGGTGTGGCACCAGATTCAATCTGTTCATTCTTCTCCAAATCGGTCTGCGACACACTGGGCTGCGCTGGTTTTTCGATTCCTGCACTTAGAGCGGGACTTTGCGCCAACAATTTCTTCATCAGATCAGATTTTGGTCTTTCTAAACTGCTCACCAAAGTGTGCCTAGACACCTTTATGTCATCGGGAATATTGGTATCGTAGATCATTGTTAATTTATCCTCTAGCTTGGGGGAAAGTCTGCTGGAGCTGACTGGTGTATTGTCAGTCTTGTATTTGTTGTTGGGACCGGATACGTAAGTACCAATTTCAAAGTTGGGTCTGGTATCATATGTCTCAACATGCAGTGGCTTGCTTCTCATCTGAACATCGGGCTTGACAATATTTATCTTTTGGATTTCGACTGAAGATCCAGAAGCAGTAATATCCGGCGTAACCCTCGATACTTCTTTCTGCAATTTCAATACTTCATTTTCAGGCATTTGATTTTGAATCCTGTCATTTACTTCAATGGTTTTTAAAACAGCTTTTTCGATAGTTTCTCCAACAACCTCGTTAGAAACTTGCTTCAATTTATTAATTTCATCGTTCAATTTAGCATTCTCATCTTCCAGAGCCTTTGAAATCTGATTTCTTCCGCTGGTTGATTCCGTTTGGTTGAGGTTTTCAACCGAGTTGGCTATTTCCGAAGAGCCCGAATGACTGGAGCCTGTTAGGTTTTTCTTCATCAGTATAGCATCTTCTAAATTGCCCCACTCTGAGGACTTCTTCAATCTATTCCTTTGGAAAGTGTTGAGACCCTCCATTGAAATATTGCTGATATTTAAGCTGAGTCTCGGTTCTTTCGAGTGTACCAACAGTTGACTGACATTCTCATTTGAATCTATCGGAGTATCTTCCGGATTATCATTGTAGTAGCTTCCATCAAACACTGAATTTGATTTGCGTTTCATGGGAACATTGTGTTTTTCATTTGCGGTTATTTTTGCCTCTTCGGAAGCAATGTCCAAGCTTTGGGCCCTTTCCAAAGTACCCTGTGATGGCTTCCTGTGGGATTTGTCAGCCGGTTCCAACCTGGAGAGATCTCCCAAACTCGCTGCTTTGCGTTCATTATCTTCCACATCTTGCATTTGGTTATCAGATTCGTTTGTTGGTGAACTGTGTATGGTGATGTCACTAGAGTTCAGCTCGATCGTTGTTGAAGCATTGGCGAGTTTATCCAATTCACTGTTGGTGTTTGAAACAAAACTATCTTGACTGAGAGATATGACAGAATGCCCTTCGAGGTTTGAGGATATGATTGACCTTGAATCTTCAAAGTAGTTGTTCAATGAATCATTTGGTTCCTTCTTTTGGTATGGCTTTAACTCATATGTGTCAATGTCATCTTGGATATCAATTTGAGATATTCCACTCGGTTTCTGAGTAGGTATTTCTGGCCTCATTCTCTTCACAACTTTTTCTACTTTAGGAGTCGATGTATTTATTTTACTCAAGATCATGTCATCGGACCTGTTGGACTCGTGGAGTGATGTGGAGTGATTTCTTTCACCATCCATAAAGGTCTGCATATCGGACATATTATGATCATTGAAATTGTCAGTGAAATTCATGGCCTTATTTGGCAGTTTGATGTCGACACTGATAACCGTATCTTGAGTGACGTTAGAGCTTTCGGTATCACTCGAGTTTGATGCATCAGGAGGAGAAGGAGCTTTGCCTTTAGACTTTTTATTAGCAGCCAATAATTTACTAGCGGCAGATTCCTTCTCATTTTTAATCTCAATCTTGGTGAGTTCTCTTTTGGGTGGCAACTCCGGCTTCTGCTTTTCAACTACAGGGGTTTCGGAGGAAGGTTTTCTATTACTTCTTGCAAACATGGCTGCCTCCATCATGTGTTGAGGGATCTCTTGCGGTATCCCTTGCGCATCCCTTTTAATGCCACTAGAATTCAGGTCATCAGATCTGTCGAATGAAACATTTTCATACTCCATTGTCTTTCTTTCCGGAGTGGTAGTTTCCATTTTGATCTCAATATGTGCTGGACTGGTTGCAATATTATTTTGAGGCAGGACCCTAGCGTTGGGTACTGGCGCGAGAGGTTTCTCTCTCCTCTTTGCCACAACAGGAGCTGTTGGCTTTGTTTTTTGCGCTTCAACATCTGTATTTACACTTATATTATTAGCGAAATTCTTGTCAACTTCGTCGATGCTCCTTATTTCTGCAACTATATTTCCATTCTCCGCTCCCGCTTTCATGGCATCGTATTTAGAATTCTTTGACGGGATGACAGTTCCATCATCTGGAACATTTGGGGGTAGCACTCTTATTCCAAATTTCATACCTTTTTTTCCTGCGTCTGATTCTCTTTTCTGTACTTCTACTTTTTCAACTTTAGCACTGTACCTGTCACCTCCGTCTTTGATTATGACAACATCGGGAGGGGAAGAGATTCTTTGATTTAAATTTCCTTTGAATTCCGGAGAAACGATCATTTCACCAGAATTCCTATTCTTGTTTCTTTCTGGTTTCGCTACTTGAATACCGTCTACTTCAGTTAATCTAGGTTTTTTGTCGGTCCTTGGACTAGTTTCGATGTGATGTTTATTCTTGGCGTTCTTTTCATTTTCTCGTTCGAGGGTTGTCATGTGCCCGACCTTAGTTTCCTTGGGGGCTTGCTGGTGGTGCTTGAGCCTCTCCAGAGTCGAGGAGGTGTGGATCTTGTCTGTGATGATTTTCTTGATAGCGCTACTGGCGGAAGTGTTCTTATGCGCCGAAGATTCCAGCGTGGAGTTGGGAGATGAGTGCGGCCTGGTAGGATGATGTCGTGTCACTTTCTCCAGCTGGAAAATACAATATTTGTTTAGTTTACATAGACGAAAGTTTAAACATTCTATCAAGTAATGTTTGAGTTTGCTTCAAGGTCACTGAAAATATATTGTCTAAAATAATTCATAATAATGGAGTTACATATCTACAAAAACAGTAAATTAAGAAATTCAATTTGAAAGTAATATGTTTTGAATGGATGAAATAAAAATAGGACATTTTGAAATGAAAAAAAAATTTTCAAGACACTATATAGGTACCCATATGTGATTTTTTGCTGGAATTTAATGCGTTGATTTATATTTTGATGTTATGATTGTTTATACATTTTTATATACCAATATTAAATTTCATTTGAAAAATAATTACACCCGGTGAACTTTATAATATTACTATTAAGATAAAAATGTATATTTTCGCATTTCATTTATATTATTTATTTTACTGAGTTACAAATGTTTTTTTCGGGGGTAGTATATTTGAGGGGTATAAAAGCAAAGGCAGCAATATTCCCACTGAGATTAATACAAAAAACCTGTAACTATTCAAGGAAATTTCTCTTGAATCGATGAAATCTACATCTTATTGATAAAAGTTTTTAATAATAATTACCACCTCAGTTTGCCTATTATATGCGTGTTTAAAAAAATATTTGACTAACAGAATGTTAGTTAACTTAGTAATAACCACTACCAGAATTACTACTACTTAGTAAACAACACTTCTGTTATAATGTCTAACCACAAAGTTAATGCTTTAAATATTAATAATATAAATATTTGACTTTTAAATATGGATAATGCTAAGTTTTCTACCAAATAGTGAACATTGCTGCTTTTGCTATTTACGTAATTTGATACTGCTGTCTTTTCTATGATAAAATCAACATCAACTGTCACATTAGTAGAAGCGACCATTTTGTCATATTCTTGGGCGTTGATTGGTTGAAGTGGATTTGCTTTTTACACTATGGTCCCAATACAGAGACAATACTTAATGATTTAAATGTTGGAAGTATGTCTTAGAAGTGTAATTTGCAGTGAATGTTTAAATCATTTATGTATTGACTCTGTATTCGGGCCTATGAAGTATATTGCTGTCTTTGCTTTTAATAGTGATTTGGAAACATGATCTTAGAAGTGATAGAACTATATTTCCTACAAAATCTAGAATCCCATACATTCTAAATTAGTAAATTCCTGGTAACTGCATTCAAAAATTTTCTTTTAATTTTTTCGATTTTGCTGCCTTTGCTTTTATACTCCTTATTTCATGTATCTAAAACATACAAGGTATTGAAAATACAAACTGCAGATTATATTCTGTACCAGAAACTGCAAAGCACATAACACGCTTACAAGGAAACATGCAAATACAATAGAAACTATGTCACATATTAATAATTACACGCATAATTCTCAGGTAAATTGTTACCAAGATAATAATTCTGTCCCATTGTGAAATAACAATTTATCATCCAAGTGTGTGTAGCTGGTTCTGAATTATCTTCAGATGTTATTAAAAGCTATTCCTACCATTTGGGTAAACAAACAAATTACAGGCAGTTCATACAGAAATCACCTCTCTGGAGCACAAGAGCAAGATATTTAATCCCAATAACAAAGTTAGATAATCATACAAGATAGGCGTGATCATAATTAGAAGTTCAATGTGCAAATACCAAGCAACTATTAATCATATATACAGTGCTTAGCAAGAATTATTAAGTACAAGCAGTATTGACTTGTACAATTGAATACCTACCTCAAATCAAAACTTCCTTTACATTTAGTAAGGCAAACATTTAGCGCTTGTTCAGACACAGCGGGAACCGTTCAGTTTCAGAATCGCGTTTCAAAACACGCGATTTGTGTCATCTGTTCACACAGCCGCGGTTAATAAGCGACTTGTGCGCGCGAAAATAAACTAATCTTTGAATATCAGAGATATATTCGCTCATTACTTTGTTAACGACGGCCGTGTTCCATGGCAAGACACATAAATATCATTCTGTCAGTTCATTTTTGGTGAATAAATACCTATTTCTCTGAAATACTCTTTTTTCCCACCATTTCCGAACATCTCCAACAACTCCTGCCAAGCTTGGTTCTTGGCATATTTGAGTAATCCTCACACTATTACAGGTCTTTT
Source organism: Agrypnia vestita (assembly GCA_016648135.1). Lineage (NCBI taxonomy): Eukaryota > Metazoa > Arthropoda > Insecta > Trichoptera > Phryganeidae > Agrypnia > Agrypnia vestita. Next base: position 46,536 of record JADDOH010011466.1, on the reverse strand, counting down.
CTCCCATATTACAGGTCTTTTCTCCACTTCATCAATAAAAAATTCAGTGTCCAAGCGATCCATAACCGTAGAAAAGAGAATATAATTCACGCGTGCTCCTGTTGTGACATGGAACCGTGCGGTGCCCGCAACGCGACTGAACGCTCTCGTAAGGCCCCATAGTAATAGGATCGTGCGGGCGCCGTGCGGGTCTATTTTCTAGCGGTTGGGTTGCGGGCGCCGCAGCGGTTGACTAACCGCACGGTTGTGTGTGAACGATCACATACAAACCTAGGTAAATGAGACCCGCACGGATCTCATGCGATTCTGAAACGGCACGGTTCCCGCTGTGTCTGAACAAGCGCTTAGAGATATGAAAGTCCGTGCCCAGTTCACAAAATTTATTTAATTAATTAACAAGTGCGAATTCAAATTTGGTGACAGAGTGTAAGGTTAGTTTGTGTTTCTGCTGCTTGGCGACTCCTGGTAATGTTTACAGTAGTCACGTGCAGTGTTCTTTAATAAGTGTGTGTGCTTTTTAGTGTAGCTAGAATATTTTCAATTACTATACAATTAATTTAAACCACAGTTTGCACTTAAGTTGCACAAATAGTGATGATTATTACCATAGTGAAATGGTCGAACCTTTAGTTCACCCAATTACACATGTCACTGTTATTTGAGCTTTGAATCTGAATTTATCAATGACAACCAGATAACTGCGATATGACTATTGTCTAGTAACGATGATTGCCCATGGAACTGCAAAAAATCAGCAATCAGATGCAAATCTCAAATATAGGTTATTTAATCATTTTTGAGTAAATATTTTCTTTCCTTTTATTTTTATGATTGTACCTATATATTACTAAATTCTTTCTGCTTTATTTTTTACATTTATCTACTTCCTTTACTATTGTTATTTGTTACTATTACAAAACTATCAAATGAGAATAACTGCCACAAACAGGTTTTACCTAGCGTGGCAGTTATTAGTAACTTATATTAAAAGAAATGTAAAATAAACAACAAAAATAAGTCAGATAAAAATCTCAAATATCAGTTATTGTGTCACCAGTTAAAATATTATCGCTAGTAAAATGGCGAATGCAAAGGACAAATCAAACATACAGCTATCAAAATGTATCTGTGTAAAATGTGCCTCAAAGAAAAATTTGCAAATATGTTTTAAGGGTCTGGTTTCGGAATAGGTGTCGTAAAAGTTATTGGCTTTGAAAGAAAAGCACTTACTAAAAGGATAGTACCTTAATATGAAAGCTTTAAGATTAATAGACTTACGTCACTAACATCAGCGTGCGACGCAGCACGCATCATCTTGGGGTGCGCCAGAGGGCTGCGCATGACATCCGTCACCACGTTGGCCCCAGAGGCCAGGCCTTCCTCCACCTCCAGGCGCAGCTCGTAGGGGCTGGCGTAGGACAGAATGGCCACCGCGTCCTCGTACACCATGTGCCGGAAGGATATTGTCACGCTGTTTATTCTGTCACCTGCAATGCATTGAGTTATTGCATTACATTGAGTAAATAGCTCGAGCATCAAGATTTATGAAATAAAATCTAAAAATATTTTTTAATTTTTCCAAAACTTGAAGGAATCATTACCGCACACGTAAATTCTATTCTCAGGATAGCAATAAACATGCCTTAATCGCTATTATATACTTGTACATTTTGTCATTTTTGATGTTTAACATACGTCTTGACATTTATGTGTTTATTAATATACTGGCCTTGTTATCCTGAGAACTTTGGAATTATTACAAGACCTGAGAAATAATGTTACATTGCCTCTGTCAAAAAAGCTCTTCCCATTCCATTGGGTTTTTGAAGAATCTCAGAATCCATGCAAAAAAATAATGATTCAATTGTTTAGCTTAGCAAAAACATTTTATTAACAGATAATTTAGAAATCTCATAAGACTATTTGTATGCTGAAAAAAATTGGTGATTATCGGCGTAAAATTGAAATACAATTAATAAATACAAATTAAAATATTTGATCTTTATTAAATATTTAGATTTGTGCCATTGCATTAAGCTACAGATAGATACACATGCTTATTTAGTGGCACGTGAGCATGCGCAGTATCGACCTTCTCTAGGCCTTGCTTATTAGTGGCATGTGTGTACGCACATTGCTAGTAACAAGCATGCCACTAGCCATACAACCGCCGGTTGATTTATGAGCATGCCACTAATAAGCATGTGTATCTGTACCTTTATGCGTGATATGCAGCCAATAGTTAATAAGATAGAGATATTACATTCCCGGCGCCGGCCAATCACAGCCAATACATCCGGATAAATAAAATAATTTTCATAAAGATATTTTACACTTTTCCCACATTTGCAAACAATCTTTCTGCCTGCGGTGAGGCGAGCTAACATTTATGAGCGCAATTTGAATAATAATCCAATAACTGTAACTCCCTGGGAATAAAATTAATTGAATACAGCAACCTTATAATAAATAATAAACAGTCAGCGCCTTGAATCAGTATAGGTTCATTGATTCTTGCACCACGAAAGGACAACATAAATATTGATTCCTACTGCTGGAAGGACGATATAAACATTGATTCCTTCTATTGGAAAGGACAACATAAACGTAAACGTTCACCTGAGAAAAAAAGTTTTTTTGAAATTTGAAACCGCTCCCTTGTGAATCAATTTGCCGACGTTTTTGTTTATTATAACTTGCAATTAAGGTAATTCCAATAATCAGATCAACCATTCCTTCCCGCCGGATTTACATTCATTCATTTACAAGAGTGGGTACCTATACGGAATCCACCCTTTCTACTAGGAGTCTTTTGTATTCAAATTTCTTTCGGTTACACAATAAGGTTTTTTTGTGATTTGACTGTTACTAATCATGGATACAATCAGATGTAAATGTCAAATAACAGTTATTGTGTAATCTCTAATGTAATAATTACTACATCGCACCTATGTACCAAATCCACACGCAGCTTACTACTTAAGTTCTCACTTAATTCGTAGATCAGAGTAGCCTTAGGGCCGGTTGTATCAACTTGGTTTATAGTAATACATAGTTAAGTGTAAAGAATAGATTTTTGCGTTTTCCACTGATTTTGTAAAAATGCCTGTTTTTGTAAAAATTTATGTTTTATTTATTTTATTTTATTTTTTAAACGCTTTAAAAGGCCAAGAAGCCCAATTATTGAAATCGTTACATCACAAATACACCCAATCTTGAGTGAATCACATTTATTGTGACCTCGTCGGGAGTCGAACCCGGAACCCTCGGTGCGAGAAGCCAGTGTCATGCCCACTGGGCTATGAGGGGTGAATTTTATTCTTTGAATATAACTCTATTAAATATTACGCACTTTTTCAACACAGTTTCATTACATTATTTATCCAGAAGGTCTCCAAGAAGACATTATATTAATTAAAAGAAAACACTTTGTATAAAACCACTATTTATTGAATAAGCAACGTGTTTCGGGGCCAATGTTCCCTTCATCAGATACAATGCGTACTAAAAATTAAAACTTACTATAACTAACTTACTACAAACTACTACTAAAAATCAAGTTGGTACAACCGGACCTTAGTAATTAAAAATGTATCTTTGATTGCTGTGTCGTTCATGCCTGTCCCGTAATACTGAACAGAACCCATTTGGCTCACAGCGAGCCCAACACGGCAGACTCACCAGGATGTATCCTGCCACTTTCGGCTGCCGGCCCGCCCCTCAGGACACTGCTGACGTGGATGCCGTCCCGCATGCCGCCGGTTACCTCGAACCCGAGCCCCGTGAAGTCGCGCGACCACAGCGGCACCGCTGAGCGGCCGCGCACATTCTGAAATGAAATACAACTATATAGAATTCTAATTTTACAATATGTATTTGAGTATTTGAAATACATACGTAGCTCCATGGACTATTTTTTTGAAAAATCAAAGAAAACAGTTTTACATCTTGTTTATAACTTGAACAAACTGATTTTCAAAAGTCAACAATTTCAGATTGGTACCCAATATAATACATAGTTAACTAAAATTTAAAAGAAGCTTTTTTTTCTACGGGAAAGTTTTTTGTATGTTCATAGGGCTTACAACCTATTGAACGGCTGGCTTAAGTGATCACTTAACACAATATGACGTTAGCCAATTCCACCCACGAAATACCCAAAAAAAATAGACTTCCATACCCATTTCATGTAAAAAATAGCTTCATCTCATTTTCAGAAATATTGAAAACATTATTAACTACCTGATCAAAAAATAACACAACTCTAAATGAACTGTAGAAAATTTGAAGACAGAAAATGAGAAAATACAGTTTACATTTTTAATGATTCATAAATAATACAGGGTGTCTCATAGCTAGTAGAAAAAACTAGTAGTTCAACTTTTTGCAAAAAATAAGTAAGAAATATTTTTTTTTATTTTGATAATTAATTATCTTTCTAAGGACAAAATCCAGTAACTGTGTTCTTAGAACTTAGTCAAATAAAAATATTGTTTAAAAATATGTGCTGGTACATGATAGGAGTTAAAAATTGAAAATATTCATTTTCAGGCGTATTCTAGTAGATATATTTAATAATTCAAAAGAACATCATATATACGTTAAAACGAATATTGCTAAAAAAAACTCCACTTTAAAAAAATAAAATATAGAAGTATCATTACTAGTTACGAAAGCTGTATATACTAACTTGTTAATAAGAAATAATCAACAGATGTCCCTAGCTTAGCCCATAGTCATATAATATGAAAGGTTCTTGATTCGAATAAATATATAGAACATTCAAAAATTTGATAATATGTGTATGTTCTTACGATAGAATTGGTGAACTTTGTGTAGAGTGATCACTTAAGCCAGCTCATACAAGTTTAAGCCCTGAGCGATCGTGTAAGAGACTTCCATCCACTTTTCTCATATATAAATTAGCTTCGCCTCTGTGAGACTTCTATAATTTATCTTTAATTAAAACTTGATATTGGATATCTCCATAACTGAACATTTTCGATGTATATGATATTTAGAGACTATTCTATTTTAAGTTGATGTATTAAGAAACAGCGTATAATGAATTTTGAACAATGAAAGACAATGAAAAAATATCACATTTTTTACAATTATTTAAAAGTCGTTAATCAATCCCATCCGAGGAGAAAAATCCTTGGATCTCTGTTAATTTGGAAAAAAAAAAGTATTTTGTTTATTATTTTCAAAGAAATTTTATCTTGTTACAAGTTAATGTAGGTATAAAAATAATGCACACGATGAGTTATCTCAACATTGCTCGAAGAAAATATGTATTTTTTTTGTGGGGAACCACCGCCAAAAGCGGACACTAACGACATCTCGGGGCGAGTAGTCGCACCAGCCGCCGCGAGAGAAGTCGCTGGTTCCCCACAGTTTGTCTAGTCTTAGAGTACATTTCGAAAAATCTATTTAAAACAATTTCCCTTTGTAAGGGTTTGGCATTAAAACGCCATGCTTGCCAGACGGGTTGGTGAGTTTTTAAATCAGCCGCCCTTAACATAGGGAACAGACGCTGTTTGTAGCCGCCCACTGTGGGTCAGACGCTACTGCCTGTTGGTCTGCGAGAGGTATTTTATTTCCCTCCTATCCTCCATATCTGGAGGGCTTTCCCCTATCCGCCACCCGGGGACGCATCACCTAGCGGTTATAGGCTGTAGACTGGGAGGGTATGGAAGAGGCCTGCATCCAGCAGTGGAGAGATGAATGCTGAGGAAGAAGAAGATCTCAAATTGCCATTTTTTTGACGTGTCGGAGTCTAGAGTTGCGATATAAAAACTGCTACCTACAGATGGTAGTGTTAGTTTAAATATCGTCGATGTAATTACAAAAGGTTGTATTTATAAAAAAAAATGACGAATCGTTATTAGTTAAAGCACCGAACGAAATCTGTTTGAAATGGAGCAATTTTCTTGCTAAAAAAATTGAAACATGTAGGTAGATTGTATAATTGAAACATGTAAACATGTAGACTGTAAAAATTTAAACATGTAAATTGTATAATCTAATAAAGTGGTGAAAAAGGAGTGATTTGTGTTTTATTTTAATAATAATGTCACCACAAAGTTCAAGCCTTCTTTCAGAAGAAAAAATATTCTTCGAACAATTTTCTAACAGATTGTTAGTTAACTTTGTAAAAACCACTACCAGATTTAAGGTCTACCGGTTTCGAGACGTACCCGTCTCTTCGTCAGGACACACACTACAAACATGTTTGTCCCCGACAAGACTAACACGCATGTGAACAATTTTTGGTGGAAGTGTAACAATACTATGGTTGAGGTGTGTAGTGTTGTGAATGTAGTGGTGTAGTGTTGGTCCTGAAGAAGAGACGGGTACGTCTCCAAACCGGTACACCTAAAATCTGGTAGTGGTTTTTACAAAGTTAACTAACAATCTGTTATAATGTCTAACCACAAAGTTAATGCTTTAAATATTAATAATATTAACAATAACTAATTTTCTTGCTCTTCTGAAAATGAACACTTTCAACGTACGTCCTTTTTTGTTTTCAGGAACAGCAGCGTTATGCTACACTTGAAAATCGCGTTAAGATTGCGTATCTACAAGGTCGACAATGGCGTTCGGATCAACTCCGAGACGGCAGTCGCAAGGTTAAAACGTCTCGGGGCAGAGCTGGCGTCGCGATCCGTGCACATATCGGTGTCCATTACAGTCCGGAGCCGTTTGCCTAATTTGAATGCTAAGTGGCTCCGACCGACTATTGTCAGCGGACACCTGCGCGGGCACGCCCTGGAGCCCGTCCGACTCCATAACTAATTTCAGCATCGATAAGCACAAATTTAATGGGTTTCGCGAACGATCAGCGAAGAAACGCGGCCACGCAGGTAAAAACAGCCTCGCATAATAATTTTGGTTGAAAATTTCACAATAAACTAGCCAAAATGCAGATAAAACTGTAATAACCCGCAGAGACACGACCAAGAATATTGCGACAATGTATAAATTTTGCAACAGCTACAAAAAAAAAACAGCAGAATTGCCAAGACGAATAGAAATGAGCTGGGATGCTCTTGGCAAACACAAACATATCTTCGAGAACAAAGAGATCCCAATTAGCCTAAAAAGAAAAGCCTTTGAATCATGCATACTGCCAGTCATGACGTATGGAGTGGAGACTATGGCCCTTACGAAGAAAAGTGTAGAAAAGCTCAAATGCACGCAACGATCCATGCAGAGATCCATGCTTGGAGTAAGCCTAAGAGATAGAATTAGAAATGACGAAATTAGGCGCAGAACTAGAGTGGTGGATATCATGGATCGTGTAGCGAAGTTAAAATGTAATGGGCAGGACATGTTGCAAGGCAGGATGCTACAAGATGGCCTCCCAGAGTTCTGAAATGGAGACCTTGGGAGAGACATCGGAAGACCTCAAAAGAGATGAGTCGACGATATAGCCGCTGTGGGGGGAAAGAAATGGCTACAATTAGCAAACAACAAAGAAGGATGGAAGGGTATGGAAGAGGCCTATATCCAGCAGTGGAGAAATGAAGGCCGATGAAGAAGAAAGAAGAAGATAAAATTTGCATGGTCCATTAAAAAAAATCAATATTTCCACAACAGAATAATCTTATTTTATTATTTCAAACGTCAAGGTTTTTAAAAAATCAATTTCCGCCTTCGAAATGTAATAAAAACTCGACTGTCCTTTTTTTCTTCTCATAGTGCCATCTCCTATCGGAGGTCGGAGATCATATTGGCGATCACGACTAATGATATAATAAACTGTAGATACGTTACAAGCGTGAAACCTTGGCAACTCAATAGTAAGGTAATTGCCTTACTTGCATTCGTTATCGAACGGACCTTCTTTGTGATCGGGCGCGACGCTACGCGGAAAAGGAACAGAGTATCGTACACCGTTGTGAGAATGAGTATGTTATTTTAGTGACCGTGACTTCAAATTACCTGATTTTTACGTGATTACTTGATTATGTGATTTGTTGTCTCTTTCAATGCAATATTTGCTACATATGAAAGCCGGCTGCTTAAACCAGTCCCTCAAGTTACGTAGCCATGAGATGCGACGAAGACGTAGGAAGACCTACGCTCCTTTTTCCCCTTGATGATGAGTTGATTAAGCCTATACTTTGATCCTCTCATAATATGTCCGAGATACTCGAGCTTTCTTATCTGCAGCAGCCTTTTTGAACTTCAAACTTCTCTGGACTGCTGTCCAAAAATAACATTTTTTTTAAGTACAAAATGCGCCTAAGATAATGTGGGTCTTAAAAATCCAGGTGAGAAACAGCGTGTAATTAAGATCAATACAGGAAAATTCTTGTGGACTCCAAGACCTACCGGGGGCTGTAGAACCAATAGTGACAATGATGATGATATCTAAAAAAAATGGGCCCCAGTGGAAGAGCTTTGCGGATTGTATCCAAGATACAAGAATATTTAGTACAGACATCTTTTCTCGTATAATATTTATATTTAAAAAATGGGTGATTAATGTGATTTTAGGCATTATTTACTTGTCATTTATTCGCAACTGAAAAAATCCTTTCTTGACACTATGCCATTTTCGATTTGCGGAGATGGTTTGGTCAGTTACTTTACGGTAGTAAAAGGAAGAAACAAAAGATTTTACCACTCTGTTAGGTGTAAGGAAGGTGTGATGATCTGAAATCATCGGAGGCTGCGCTTACCTAGCGTAAAGTGCTAATGATTTGAGAAGAAAGAACAAAGCAAGGCCAGCAACACCACTTAACACTGTGAAAACAAACCCAGACTGATGAGCTCATACCCGGTCAAATAATAATATTACTAAAGGCGAGAAAACTCTTGGGAACGTAGTATCAATGAAGGCAGTCTCCACGACTGGGGTTAGAAAGACCAGGAAGTTCAAACTTGTGTGTTTACTCCCACAACCAGGGACGGTGCCTTGGGTCGGCTAGTTGGAGACGGAATACAAAAATTGGATTCGAAACAAAGATCAGAACGACCGTCTCGTTTAAGAAAAAAATGGAAAGGAATCGTTAAGGGCAAATTTCTCCAAATTGCGCGCCAAAAACGTATGGAAAAGGAGCGAAAATGGAAAGGCTCACCATATCCTGCCTACTTAGTATACGCAGACGACGTAGGGTCAGTGGCTAGTAATAAAGCTGATCTGCATTGCATGGTGGCTGATATATTCGATGTATGCATGGAGAGTGACACTTCTGACGAATGTGGGGAAATCGAAAGTAATGGTGTTCGAGAGAGACGAAAGAGTGACTAATGTTGAACGTTAAGATTGCCACCAGTATAAATTGGCGTGCGAGGGTGTAAATTTATTACACAATATACAGAGTGTCCGGTGACTGGTGTCGGAGCCTTTAATAGAAATTTGGTCGGGCAACACTAAAGAAACAAACCAGTAATGGCGGCCGCTCTATCTAGAGTCCTGTCAAACGGTAATATTGGTCCGTTATTTGCTTTTTCAGCTTCGCAAAACTTTAATACTTCATGGGCAATTTTTCTTGTTGAACAATTGCCCATGAAGGTTGTTTTGGACATAATAATTCAGTGTATATTGGAAATCAAGATGTTACAGATCAGGGGCAAATACGAGATTGAACTGAATGACAGGGCGAGGGGTTACCGCCGGGTGCGAGCGGGGCGGGTTTTAGTCCCAAAGTCGCCGCACGCACATAATTGCATTATGAGTATCGCATATTACTTTTTTTTCTGTTTTTTTTTATATAGGTACATAGTATGTACTAATTAATAATTAATATATTTAAAATATAATGATACTCCTTTCCTAATCACGAGTAATATTACTCGTGTAGAAGAGAAATACCACTGTAAAAGCTGTCTCTATCTGTATAGTAAAAAAAATAATATTATCTATTAAATAAATAAATAAATAAATGAAACTAACCTCCAGGAAGGTATCGTCCTTGAAGTCGGGCCTGCTGGGCGGCAGCGCCTTGGCGGCCGCGAGCGTGGGCGGCTCCTGCGCGCGCAGCCAGGCGCCCTCGCCGCTCTTGAAGCCGGGGTTGTCGAAGGCGAACTCGTCCTTCACGTTCTCCGGGTCCGTGGCCAGCACCAGGTGCTTCTCTGCGAACAGATTATCACACTCAGTACGGCGGTCAAGGTAAAAAGGTGACAAAGTAGGATCAAAATAGAATAGGGGAAACATCAGTACAATGTAATAATTTTTTTTATATAATATCAAAAAAATATTCGTTTAGTATGACCAGTGAAATTTCCTTGAAGCTGGTAAAAAAAACTAAGTAAAAATGATAAAGAATATGTAATAACTAATAAATATTTGAAAGATTTAAATTATGATAATGCATAAAATGGGAAGGGAAGGAAGAGGGAGGGAATGGGATTCAATTAAAGAAGTATCAAATTTATTTCAATAACCATAAATGAGATTACAAAGATTCATTTTGAATAAAAGTAAATTGTCAATAAAAATGTCTAGATTATTTGTAGAATTTAACAGATTGTATTTTGAAGTGGAACGAATTACAAAGCAGTTTTTTAAGTAGTTGGTCCTACCAAAATTTGGATAAAATACATTATTTGAACGCGTTGAGTATGTAGGACACAATAATTTCTGTCCGTCCGTCCGTCTGTCTATCCTCGTAATTTCGTTCGAATTCACGGCTAAAAAACAGCCGGAGATGAAGCTTGAACCCCGGGCCACCAAACCCGAACCGGCCGTGTCACGCATGTTGCCATGTTGCCATGGCCGCCTCTCCGTGAAGCGCCAAAGAGACGCTATAAATATATACTAGGGCTTAGCAAAGACGCGAACAAATGTTCCGTTTGCTAAGCCCTAGTATATAGTATATATTATACAAATTTTTGACAGGTTGAAGCTAATAAATAAATAAATACTTATTATGTTTCAGTACCGATAAATCGACGTTTATTGGTAAAATGATTATTAGATGCTTAATACATATGTATATTACTAAATAAACACAAGCATAAGGCAGTGTGTAGAAAGCCTCTCAGCCATTATTTAATTAATCCACCTGTAAAGTATTGTGGACTAGCTCTATTACACCTTATATATTACAATATACAGTGTTATTTGGAAAACATTAATAACCTCGCAGGACTATATTCCTGCGTTGATTATGAGTCGAAAATGTGCAAGCAGGCAAAACCTAACTTAGACCGATTACGAAAAAATTATTCGTTTGAATACAAGTTAAATAAAATGACAAAACCCCTGCAGGAAATTCCAATTGGAATTGGGAGGTTTTTATTATTTTATTTGACTTGTATTAAAGGGAATGAATTTTTCGTAATCGATCTAAGACACTGTAATGATAGTCCAACGTTTTACAAAAAATAAGTCAGAAATATTGGAAACAAATGCAAACATATATGTCGCTTATCTACATAACTATATTAGGTCATGGTTGCTTCAATATTTTCGACTCATAACCAAAGCAGGAATATAGTTCTGCGAGGTGTTTTCCAAATAACCCTATTTAGCTATTGCTTTTCACAATTTGGCGCTAGGCGTTCCATTCCTCAATCTCCCCTTCAATCTTGCACACAACATCAGTCCAGCGGGTGCCATGGACCTACCCCAACAAGGGGCGCGCCTCTTGGATGAGGAATCCAATAAGGACTGTCCCGGTAGGGAGGCTCATTGTACCGCGTGCAGAGCTCATTGTACCATATGTAAAGCAGCCGCGTACGGTCACACCGTAGAAGCGCCGCGTCCGCTGCTATCGGGGTTACAGCAACCGCGATGGGAGATAACGGAGGTTTAACCTCGCATTGACAAACCGGGTTCTGGTTAAGCCGCCGTGAATATTCCGATACTAGTTTCTGGCTTCATTAGGCTCTCGGAGAGCCCCCCTCTCCCCCGCGCCTAATCGAAATACCGATGCAATCGTCAGTTGACCAATGTCAGTGCCGACTTTCAACTTTCGAGACGTTAACGATCGACAGTTCCCAGAGCCGGCGATCTGGGTTTGGTTTTAACTAGCCGTATAGAGTATTACACTTTACGTCTACGATGCGCGGCGGCAGCGCATTAATTCCGTCATGGTCTTCCGTCTACGGTATTCTAATCATGTATTTGTTGAAGGCAATCAAAACTACAGTTGCAAGTAATAACAATTAATCAAAATAAACCACTAATAATCAACGAGAGATAATCATTGAAACATTGCGATTAGTTTTCTACAGACGTAGGTATACATAAAGCACGAACTTGACTTGAAATGGAAGAGATAGAATTAGACTGCTATTCAGGAAGAAGTCTTCTAAACCTTAAAAGATACGATATTCAGTAAAATGATTTTTAAAAATGCCTAATATGTCTAAATTTAAAATAAAGCTTCTAAATAGAATGTTGTGCAAACTTTAGATAGGTTATAAATCGATGAATATTTGACGTTATATATATTATAGTATATAACGTATACATATATTTATATGTACCTACACAGTATTATAAGAATAACAAATATGTACAATAGAATTAACATATCAACTTGCGAAGAACATTTTAATTATATTTATATTTTTTATTTATCTATTATTTATCAACGCCCTAAGGAGATATGCGATATCAAAGTTTGCATTTTTTTTCAATATTTCTGACTTATATTTTGTACAACTTTGGACTATCATTACAGTAACTTATATCGAATATGAAAAATTCATTCGTTTCAATACAAGTCAAATAAAAAATAAAAACCTTCGAATTCCAATTGGAAAGCATTCCAATTGCAATTTTTTTCAGGGTTTTTAGCATTTTATTTAATTAGTATTGAAACGAATGAATTTTTCGTAATCGATATGAGTTACTGTAATGATAGTCCAACGTTTTACAAAAAATAAGTGAGAAATATTGAAAAAAAAATGTAAACTTTGATGTCGCATATCTCCATAACTATTGATATTAGGTCATAATAGCTTGAACACTTTCGACTCATAATCAAAGCAGGAATATAGCCCTGCGAGGTTATTAATGTTTTACAAATAACCCTGTATACATAACAATAGTACAAACATTAACAAGATTAAAAAAACAACTTTTGTCTAGCGCTTTTTAAAAGGGCTACGATTTTCGGAATATTCAATTACACATTTTTGATTTATTGATGTTTTTATACAAAACGTTTTAGATATGTCCTTCACGCCCGAGCATCAAAACAATGTCTTTGTTCTTGAGCAAAAACGTGTTGGGTTTCTCATACTTATTTTAAACACAGCTCAGAACCCGTTTGCATATTTAAATGGTGGTAACTTCAGGTTACGGCAAACGTGAAAATATCATCCATTTTTACGATGGCAAGAGGCATTTTTTCGCGACAGAAAAATACATGAATTCATAGAAAGAAAGAGGAAAAACTTAACTCAGACCGATTCGATTATATCTACCAGTGGCATGCAGTGGGTATAAACTTAGATTATGCTGTGACCGACTATACTATATACCTGTATTAGAAATATATATACGCATATACCTATAAGGGTATTTTTTTTTTATATATATAATGATTTTTTTATATAATGTTAAATAATTTAAATATATAATATGAAATAATTTTTATATATAATGATATAATAATTTTAACTATATATAATGAACTATTTTGAGTAACTTCAATCCACAAAAATAACTGAACTATAAAAAAAGTATTGTAAACAATATTTCCTAAATAAATAAATATTTTATATAGGTATAGCTAATACGGCGAAAAATTCAGGAACAATACTAATTTCAGATATATATATTCACAAAAATAAATCAAACATTTTATAATATCATTATATGACAGACGACAGATGATATTTGTCGTATTCGTATTTACATTTACCACAGAAAAGACATAAAATTACACCGAAAGTTTTGGGTGGATTTTGTAAAAAAAAACATTTCTGCATGACGTGCGCCTGGCATAGGACCTTTCGAAGAAGGACGCTATTACGCAAAACTCGCAGCATTAAAAATACACGGTTTTTTTCTCGACTTGACTATATCTGTGGAACAAATTGGTTGGCGAAATAAATGAAGAATTGACATGAAGTTAAGCACAGAAAAGTCGGAAATAAAACTTCTAGCCGTAGGCGAATTACGGCTAGAATTTTAAATCGAAAAAAACAGATACGTCACGTTAAATGGAAACGTCAGAAATAAAACTTCTAGCCGTAGGACGAAATACGGCTAGAATTTTAAATCAACTTTTTCTTAACATAAGGATTATTTAATTAATATTTGTTTCTCAGAATCTTTACTAATGCACAGCTTGTATGCGCTGCACGCCACTGATATCTACATATACAGTATGTGCGGTGAGTGTCCCGTGACAGGTGTCGGAGCCTTTAATAGCATAAAATATGATCAACTTCATCGACAAAACATTCCCTACGTGTCATTTTTCTCCATCCATAATGAAACGGAAATGGTGTGTCAGTTTACTGACATCTACCCATGTATAGACGTACCACTATAACTAGGCGTGCGAGGGAGGGCGTCGCTGTCGCGTAACATAAGTTGTCAGGGTGTAAATTTATTACACAATACATAATGTACAGAATGTCCGGTGACCGGCGTCGTATTAAATACACACAGAAATTTGGTCGGGCAGCACTAAAGACATCATGCAGTAATGGCCGTTCTATTTGTCAAACTGTCAGACGGTAATATCGGTCCACTATTCGCTTTTTCAGCTTCGCAAAACTTTTAATACTTCATTGGCAATTGTTCTCGCACCATCCCGGACTGTTTAGGATGTTTTGGATATAATAATTCAGTGTATATTGGTAATCAAGATGACGCAGCTCGCGCTCAAGACGAGAATGTACTGAATGACAGGGCGAGGGGTTACCGCCGGGTGCGGGCGGGGCGGGTTTTAGTTAAAAATTCGCCGCACGCCAAGTTACGTTGGGCAAGCAATAGAGGTCCTATAAATATCAAAGAGGTCTCATTTGAAAGATAAAACAATAGGGATCAATATTTCGTTACGTATTTCACCAAAATTAAAAAAAAGAGACCGAAAATAATTGTTAAAAAAATTACGAAAAAAAAACACGGTTTTTTTTAAATGTAGGTGATGTTTTATCGATGAAATTGATCATATTAAAGATTTCGACACCGGTCACCGGACTAGCTGTATATGTGTAAACAAAGGGAGATGGATAAATGGAATGCTAGAGACTTCGGTAATGCATACTGTAATTACCTATCCAATAAAACATTATTTTACTAAAGTACGAGTATTTTGAAAGTTTGTCCAGACTTATTATAATAGCGGAATACAAGGATTTCGTTACAAAATCAGAATGTAGAATGTTTGTACATCTGCGTGTGCACGCGGTGCCTGGCGAGATGAAAGGCTCTAAGGGCTTGCTGAGGGTATTACTTCATAGCGGATAACATAACATAGGCCTACCAGAACGGAGAACATTTTCTACGGTGTAAAAATGCGGTGGGACGACATTAGCGACCACCTTTTAGTATTATGTGCAAATACGTCAATTCCTAATACAGGGTTATTTGTAAAACATTAATCACCTCGCAGGACTATATCCCTGCCTTGATTATGAGTCGAAAATGTTCAAGCTATTACGACCTAACATCAATAGTTAAGGAGATATGCGACATCAAAGTTTGCATTTTTTTTTCAATATTTCTGACTTATTTTTTGTAAAACGTTGGACTATCATTACAGTAACTCATATCGATTACGAAAAATTCATTCGTTTGAATACAAGTTAAATAAAATGATAAAAATCCTGAAAAAATTACAATTGGAATATTTTCCAATTGGAATTAGAAGGTTTTTATTTTTTTATTTGACTTGTGCTAAAGAAAATGAATTTTTCATATTCGATATAAGTTACTGTAACGATAGTCCAACGTTTTACAAAAAATAAGTCAGAAATATTGAAAAAAAAATGCAAACTTTGATGTCGCATATCTCCATAACTATTGATATTAGGTCATAATATTAGATCATTTTCGACTCATAATCAAGGCAGGGATATAGTCCTGCGAGGTTATTAATGTTTTCAAAATAACCCTGTATATAATATCATACAGGGCGTTTGATAGCTAGTTCCTGCCTTATTAATGAGTCGAAAATATTCAAGCAACCATGACCTGATGTCAATAGTTATAGAGATATGCAATATCAAAGTTTACATTTTTTTTTTAAATTCTGACTTATTTTTTGCAAAAAATTGAACAATCATTACAATAACTTATATCGATTACGAAAAATTTATTCGTTTTGATACAAGTCGAATAAAATGATTATAACCTTGCAAAAATTGAAAATATAATTTATTTAAAAGGTTTTTATCATTTTATTTGAGTTGTGTTGAAGTGAATGAATTTTTCATAATCGATATAAGTTACCGTAATGATAGTTCAACATTTTGCAAAAAATAAGTCAGAAACATTGAAAAAAAATGCCAACTTCAATACTGCCATATTTTCATAACTATTGATATTAATTAGGTCATGGTTTCTTGAACATTTTCTACTCATCATTAAGACAGGAATCCACTTGTAAAGTGATTGCCACTAGCTAATGGACACTCTGTTTATTACTTCCTTCGCCATCAATATTCTTGTTAATATTATGTCTGCTTTGTGCTGAATTCTTATTTTAAACTAGGTATACATAATTTTTACGGGCAGCGAACGGCTTTTTGTTGGCACCCACGAAGTGCTGTGTTGCCGGTCACCGTGTAGCATTAAAACAATGCCAACCTGGCGGCAAACGAGTAGGACCGCTCGCTCATAAAACGGCCCTGGATAAGCGACGGGTTGCCATTAGGGAATGCAATCCCGATCCCGCGAGACCTCGAGGCATTTTACGAGATCAATCCCGAACTGAAAAATCGGACGAGATTATCGGGATTGATCAGCATTCTTTATGTTTTGTATGTTTAATTTTATACGTCTATAGAGCTTTTAGTAAGTACTTAAAACTAATGTTCATGTCACATTCAAATAATGAAAATAGCTTTGAGAAATATTTGCTGTATTTTATCAACCTAACATAGTAATAAAAACTACTACTAGTTAGTTTTTACTCTACTACATTGACTGATTGGTGCTTGGAAAAACGCCGACAAAAACTTTAATGCAATGATTAATAATGAACATTTTATTAAAATTGCTGAAATAAAAATGCAAGGCATTGTCGTTAATTGCTATTCATCTCTATAAACAAACAAAAAAAAAAAAGTTTTCGGGATCCCGATCCGTAGGGATCCCGCGGGATTGGAAATTCTAATCTCGAGGGATCCCGAAAGGGCAATCCCGACTCGGGATTGCATTTTCCAGTTGCCATTCACTGACCATCAGCGATGTCATTTCATGCCTTCGGATCTATATTGCTTTAGTAGCGTAATAACATTATTAAACTGAGTGATGTAGTTGCGCACAAGCAAGTTTTGTTAATTATAATCTTCTACAGTTTCCCTTCTCTCCTTTGTCCATCCTTCGCATTCAGCTTCTTTACGCAATCCTTTTCATATCGCCAGTCCAAAGAGACTTCAGCTTGATTATTCGATGTCTTAATTTCGGATTCTAGCATGCAGACACATCGTAGCGCGATCATTTCCACGGCTCACTGAGATCCTCCTCTTCGTTCCACTTTCACACGCAGTTGGCTTTTATTAATGACAGCTATTACTCTTTATGCTTTATTTCTTATATCATCGGCCCATCGAGCTGGGACGACCTTTGTTTAGTCTGACGCCTCCATTCTACCACTATTTTACAAGAATGACTGTCATTGAGATGTCATTTTCAGCTTGGTAATCGATAAAGTACGTCTTCTTCTTTAGCCCTACTGCGAATATTTGACCTTCTTTAGCCCTTGCTTATTAGTGGCATGTGTGTACGCACATTGCTAGTAATAAGCATGCTCATTAGTGGCATGCTCAAAAATCGACCGCCGGTTGATTTATGATTCTAATTCATTCACCATGAGAAGGGGATATCTTTTGAGCATGTATGAACATAAGCTTGCTTATTATGAGCATGCTTATGTCACTCGCGGCTAGTATCGATTATCAATGCGATCTTCTCAGTCCGCGACAGATGAAACAAATATGGCGCGTTGGGGAGATGATAAAACATTACTTTTCGTGACTTATTATAGGAATCACGAATGTCTGTGGAATACTCGGTCACCGCTGTGTAAAAATAATATAGCAAGAAATAATGTTTATGAAACTTTATTAAAAGACATGAATGATTCAAATCTTACAACAAAAATCATAAAAACTAAAATCAAAAATATTTTGATTTATTGGTTCACTCGAATTTTCTATTTCAGTTTGCAGTTTCCATTTTGAACAAGAGCGTATCTATTCTATGACAAGAGCATGCCACTAATAAGCATGTGTGTTTGACTATTAGCTTTGTGCATGCTTATTTATGAGCATGCTTAAAATAAGCATGCTAACAATGAGCAAGTGTGTACGGCTGTTAGGGCATGCTAGTATTGAGCATGCTAATGAGCATGCCAGTAATAAGCATGTGTAATCTGTACCTTTATTCTCGTAAGGACATTCAGTTCCACGGGGATACCTTAACTTATAACCAGTTTTATTAGATAATGTCTTTGCCCATGTTCAACAGGACCCCCGGTCTAGAGCCAATCAAACGGCAGCAATGCATTCAATGTAATACGTCATCTTTAACGTCAATTTTGAAGCAATAATGGCGAACACCCGTACCACGTACAACGGCAATTGAACACTTATGGCAATGCACAATAGTGTCTAGAGTACCTTATACACCTAATACGCTTTATCGTTGACTGTCCCAAATTCCATTACGGCCTTACGACAGGAAGCGGCGGGAAATGCGATTCCTTCAACGATCTGTCGTGTTTCGACATTGTTCGATCAAACATGGCGTCGGACTTCGTGCGGTTATGCAACGGACTAGTGACATAATTACAATGTAACAACGCGTCAACGGAAAAGTTTGCAATTACGGTTTTTTAATGTTTAAGGTCGTCAAACTATACGCGGTTACAGCGGGGCTCTTACTTGGGCTGACCTCAGGAGAAACAACGCCATGTCACGAATATCGGCCCAATTTAAAAAAAAAACTAACGAGCCTTACAGTAGTCTCATAC
Organism: Agrypnia vestita; assembly: GCA_016648135.1. NCBI lineage: Eukaryota > Metazoa > Arthropoda > Insecta > Trichoptera > Phryganeidae > Agrypnia > Agrypnia vestita. The sequence goes on along the minus strand of JADDOH010011466.1, from coordinate 27,412 downwards.
GATGTGCAAAATTTGACATCTCACAATTAAAAATATCAAATGAGCGGCAACAGAAATTAATATCAAAATTTAAAATAGCTAAACCTATATATTTATTAATTAGTAAACACAAGTAAAGAAAATGTGTGTGCATTTATTTATTATTGAATTTTGCCGCACTAGGTAGGTACCGTATATCTTCATACGTATTTGAGAATGTAAATCATTAAGGGTTGTTATTGTTTACGTTAATGTAAAATAATAAGTATTTATTGGATAGTTTCGAAGATATAAACTAAAATAGATCAAAGTTATAACATCTACACGCTTGACAACAGCCGTGTAGCATATATACAAAATCGGAAGCGTTGGCTATGGAAGTGTGCGTCTTCACTGTGATGGCACTTGCTGGACATTGATTTATTTATAAACGATTTTTTTTGTCATTGCGCGCGCTCCGCGCGCTTTCATTGGTTATATGAGGTTGCGCGCGTTTCCCTAGCGTCTTATTTCCTGTTACGCATATAATGTGGTTTCCCAAATGTTGTAGTTTTTTATTAAAATAAAAGCTTTTTTGCTTTGCTCTGAAAAGAGCATATATTTTATTAACAAAGTTTATTAACAAAAAAAGAACATAATATTTCAAATAAAAATTTAAAAATAATAAAAGTATACATCATACCTGAAAAGAGAAACAACATTTAAAGCTATTATTTTATATTAATCAATTAACATTCACAGACACTTTATCAATTATTAAATATTATTTACCGGTATATTACATTAAAACATAATTTTCATAATAGGTCGATTGTCAGTTGTTTGTTTGTCAAAAGAATTTTCACACAAATTCAAATGTTCTATTTTACCAATTCAAATTAAGTGAAGATCTGATTTTCGTTTACAAGCATTTCCGTGCATTTTCACGAAATCACTGCCCTAGATTGCAGGAAAGCGAGAGGAAAGATGTTACACATCAAAAATTGAACGAGTCTAACAGTAGTCGCAAATGATGTGTAACATCTTTTCTCAGTAACTCTTCGTTCGCTTCTCATTAACGCTCAGTTTAAAGCACAGATTTTTACAAAAACGGTTTGTTTGATTGGTGGAAAACGCAAAAATCTATAACAGGAAATAAGACGCGCGCAATTTCATTCGACCAATGAGCGCTCGCGGAGCGCGTGCGATGAAAAAAATCATCGTTTATAAACAAATCAATGACCATCACAGCGATGACGCACACTTCCAACAGCCAACGCTTCTGATTTTGTATATATTCTGCGTGTCTGCTGTCAAGCGTGTGGATGTTGTAACTTTGATATATTTCAGCTTATATCTTCGAAACTATCCAATAGATACTTTTTTTAACATTAATGTAAACAATAACTACCCTTAATATTTAGATTCTCAAATTTTATGTAATTTATGTGATTATTTTTAAATATTTATTCAAAGTTTTCATACAATATGTATGGCGGCACACTACTGCCATCTATGAAAATAAATAAAAACATATAATTGACCATTATCTATGACACATACAATTTTTAAATTTTGATGTTAATTTCTGTTGCTGCTCAATTGATATGTTTAATTGTGAGATGTCAAATGTTACACATCACATGCGACTACTGTAAGGCTCGCTCGTGTTTTTTTTAAAGCTACTTTTAACAGAAAAATTAGGCCGGGGGGGTGTCTTAAATCATCAAATGCGGATTATTTATTAAAATGTGCAAGATGCATCGCTGGAGGTACTCTCTTTACGATGGCGTGCGCGCTTTGTACGCAGCCAATAAACAACGTCCGGTGGATTGCGAGCCTCACTGTCGCACTAATTAAGGCGACCATAAATCTCGGATGCTGGCGAGACTGCGGTCCAGCCGGCATGGCGGCACGAGAGAGCAGAATGGTGAAAAACAAGCTAACAGTCAATTTCAATAAGCGACTTTCATTTACTAAATTATTATTGCATTTATCATTTGGTCAATTATTATTACTGGATCTTAAAATTCTTTCAGATAAATTCAATATTTCAATTCTAGACTTAGAAGACGTAAGTCATCAAGTCGAGAAATTTTTTTTTTATGAGATGGTATTTTGGTTCGCCAGAATGAGAGGGCGACCACGGAAGACGTGGCAGGACCAGATTAACCAGATACTGGAAGATGGTCCTGTTAGAAGCCTGAACAACCGTCGAGCTTGCATGCGAAGATGTATGAATGTAGACGAAGCGAAAGTTGTATGTCAGGACAGAAGAGTATGGCGCTCTATCCTCTCTGCTTACCCCCACGGGGAAACGGCGTGATGGTAAGTTAGTCAGTATTTTGGTTGTCTCAGGCCCGAATACAGAGTCAATACTTAAGGGGAGATACCTACCTACGAGGCGTGAAAAAAGGCAATTTTTGTAATTTTTTTTAAGAAAACCTATATGAATTATGGTTTTGGTATCATTTCTACATTAAATGAGGAAAAAAAGGAATTTCGGACCTAGATCTTGAATAAAATATTGGATATAAAACCAAACGGAGTTCATTTTTTTTTATTATTTAAAATATAATGGAAACCTAAAAGGTTTATAACATTTTTACATGATTCAATATAAGAATTAATAATAATATGATTTAGATACAAAGTCATTTTTTTATAGTTGGCCGAGTTTTAGCATTTTTGTCACATCTATTTAGAATTTGTCAGTGGTCAGTTGTTTGGTCTGTAATGAGATGAGAATGAATGAGAAGTTGTATAAATGTAGACAAGGCGAAAGTGCTGCGCCAGGACGGAGGAGTGTGGCATTGTATCCTGTCTGCACACGGCGTGATTGTGAATTAGTTAGTTGTTCACAACGCTTGCAAAATATTTTATTTGAACTACATACCTACCATACATAAAACAGCTTATTCCATTAAGTGTTTTTTTTTTTTTAAATAGAGATGCGAACACGGAATGCGTGTCACATCAATATTCTTACTATTTTCAAACTAAGCTAAACGCTTGTGCTTTGAAAATAGGACTAACTTGCTAGTCTGGAGTGAGGTTCGAACCCGCGACCTTTGGATCACGAGGCGAGTGTCCTAACCACAAGACCAACAAGATACTCCACGTTTTCCACGTACATTCTTCCTCAGACCTCCCAGTGCCGACTTAATGCTGTACCGTTTTTTTATGAGCCGCTCAAGTGTCGGACGGTTATGAATTAGGACGACAGAGAGCCCACAAACGACCAGCGGACTAGAAGCCGTTTATGGTGAAATTGGTACACTTCTGGTCGCCACTGGCCACCGCCGGCCTCGGAGCCTACGGTACCACCAACGGTACGGATGCATCGCACTCCGCTTTCTGCAGCAGGCCCGGCAAACCCATTGTATTTCAATATTTCATTTCAACGGTTCACATCATTCCAAAAAATCTCTGATATTTTTAATTCCAGTTTAGCACAATTAAGATTCGCTACTAAAAGCGCTGCCGTCCTGAATTCATAATGTAATCGCAAAAAAATTGACGAAGGAACGTTGTTTCCGAAACCGGTTGGTTTTACCAAAAATTGAGTGGTGATAAACTAAGTAGATTCGTATAATTATATCATAATGAATAAATAACCACAAAGTAATAGCAAAATACAATAGTACAAAAAAAATATTTTACCTATTTGTTAAACCTTATATTATACTTGTACTTCACATCTCCTTTTTCTAAATTATGTTTTATCTTATATTCTTCGCACCTCCTTTTTACTCCCTTTATATTAACTCGTGGCGTCTGCTTGTTTGCCGTCGAAAAAACTTTGGATCGATTTTTAACCCTTTTCCCGTGATCCAATCGAGCTGAAATTTTGCAAGCAGACTCGGGGCGACGATCAAGAAGATCTATCAAATTTTCGTTAAAAAATAATAATAATTATAGTATAATTTTGGATTTTTCAAATTTTTAATGGTTTTTTGATACAAGCTGTATGGAGATTCCGACGCATGTGGTAGACACGAAACCCGAAAATGAGAAAGGGGGTATTGTAAAAACTTGGTTTTTGTGGGTTACTTTTTTCTAAATTACTGTTATAACTTTAAACAACTATACTATTATATATTGTCAATTCTGTAATTTTTTGCAGTTCTACTCATTGGATTTTTTGTATAAACATATTATATAAAAGGAACTTCTGCGCCGTATACTGAAATAAATATCGTTATAAATAATCCTCATTAAACAACTCGATTGTTTCGACTTTCGTTTGCGATCCTAGTTGGAATGTTGACGTAACATTCTCTCTAAATGGGATATCTTCGATATCCGAGTATTCTCTTCCATACTCGCCAAGTCGTTTTTTAATTTTTTATTAGAGACACTAACAGAATAATGGATACATGATGATACACAAATAATAATACATTATAAATTAAGACTCTGCCCATTATCCCAATAACAAGTTCGATCTGCTTTAGCAAAAACTATATTAGTATATTAATGTGATGTGTACATGTAAAAATATGTAACTAAATAATTGGTTATGGTATTGCATATGTGTATTTTAGAGTATTTATGAAATGTGAAAAAGTAAAAATACGTATTTTATGTGCTTCATTAGTCATTATGTTTCAGCTCCGTAGTGACACTGCCACTAGTCAAATTGTATTACGAAGTAACAGTAACACGCGATAAAATTCAATAAAATATAATAAAGATATGACGAGTAGTATTAGCAATACAGGGAACAATTTATTAAATTTTATAATAATATAAATCACAAAGTTTTATAAAAACTACGTCACTAATAATTTAACTACCTAGGTATTAATCTGTAACAAAATAATGAATTTTAAATAATATGTAACGCACTTTTAAGATGGATTACAAAATATGTTAATTATTATGAAATTAATGGATTAATCACTTTATTTATGAGTTACGACTTCAGGAATGCTGCAAAAATATATGCGTGTTTGTCCTAGATAGCTCTTTTAATTGTCTTTTACTTCGTGGTAAGAAGAAATACAAGTTTTTTATGGTTTGCCTGCAATTTTGAGTAATTACGGCGTTAATTCGTTCACGGACAGCGAGCTTAAAGCTTTGTTTTATAATAACGTATTTAAACATAATCAGTTATTATGTTAAAGTTTATAAGGTAAAAACCTATATTATAAACTATTTATGTAATGCGCACCCTACCAATCAAAAAACAGCAACAAATTGGCGAAATTATACGAAGTAGCGAGTTGTGCAGATTATTTAAAAAAACATATTGTTGTGCCAAGATAGAAGAATATGGTGTTCTATCCTCTCTATCTACACCTGTGGGGAAACGGCGTATGGTTAGTTAGTTAGTTAGTTATTGTTAATATTTAATGTTAATGATTAATAATTATGTTATTTAATATTCGGGCCACTTAAAAATAATATATTTAATATTTATACATGTTAAATGGAGGGTATAAAAGCAAAGGCAGCAATATCAAAAAAAGTGCTTTGAATGCATTCACCAAGGATTACTAATTTAAAATGTACTAAATTCTAAATTTTATGTATCTATCCCTTCTAAAATCATGTTTCCTAGGCTGTTTCCTACAAAATCTCGAATTCAGTACAGTACATTATTTATCCTCGGTGACTGCTTTCAATTTTTTTTTGTATTTGGTTCCTTTGTATTTATACTTCACAAATAATTTATACATGGGTTTTAAAATAATCTGATCATCTCGCACACTTATTTTTTTATTCTGGCGCGTGGCCACTGAGGGCTATATGTCAAAAATTTTACCGAAAATTCAGACGTTTTCGCTTTATACTTTATAAAAGTTCTATTCCAGTGTAAATGCAAGGCACAGACTTGGGAGTGCCAACTGAATGAGAAATGTATTTAATTAGTCGGAATGGTTAGAAAACTTTAGAAAAGCCACAAATTCGTTGATACGCTGTAAATCCAACTACGCCCTCATCAAATTGCAACGATATCTGACTGTACAAATTAAAAGTTTTCTATAATTTGTAGAAATCCACTTTAATAATAACGAACAAAAATACTTTTTCGTTTTTTCCACTACTTTTATTTGAGAATATCACTACTGCATGTTTCAGGAACGTCCGTTTTCTTTTTAAGGTGTGTTGGTGTGAAAGAGGGAATATTGTGAGACGGGATGAAGTGCTGGGTTGTATTTGATTATTAATGACATTGATGATAATTATTGATGATTTATATGTTAAAACAGTATAATATCAATACCACCCTCCACTTCACCCGTTTTCACAATGTCCCCTCTCTTTCATCAACTAGATACAGCCTCACTTCCACTGGACCCGCAACCCTGACGCTCACTCCCACACATTTCAGTCTACACCACCTGAAGAAGAAAACGGACGTTTCCACTTTATTTATGATATTCTCACATAAAAGTAGTGGGGAAAATTTTTTCTTTTCTATTCGCGTCATTATTCGACTTTGTAACACGCAGTTCGCCAAAATTCCGCTATTGCAGAATATTAGAGCCGCTTTTGATCCAATAAATGGCCACCCAGGGGCACACGTGACGCGGGTTTAGAGCGGCCGGTTCTCCGCTAATCAATCGGCGTATCGACATACAAGGTGTACCAGAGCCAGCAGCAGAAACTTGGCCGGTAGATTCCTGCTTACGTTGTGAGTCTAAAATGTTCAAGCAACCGTGACCTAATATCAATAGTTAGGCAATATCAAAGTTCGCATTTTTTGTTCAATATTTCCGACTTATTTTTTGCAAAAAGTTGAACTATCATTACAGTAACTTATCGTCGCTGTATATATAATTAATCCTATGTGACGTTTTAGTACATTCTGAGATAAACGAATAAAACAATTTTAAAAAATAATTGCAGAGACCAGATTTATAAAAAATATTTTAAGTAATTACTAGGCAGACTCCAGATGAACGGCAAACGTTTTTTTTTTAGTATATCTCCATTATTTACATCAAAAATTGACAAATTGATTAGTTCATCTCAGAATGTTCTAAACGGCACATTGGCTTTGTTATATGTACAGCGACGTTAGGTCGAATATGAAAAAATCATTCGCTTTAATACAAGTTGAATGAAATGATAAAAACCTTGCGAAAATTGAAAAAAGTTTTTTTTTTACAAGTTTTTATCATTTTATTTAAGTTGTATCGAAGCAAATGAATTTTTCATAAACGATACAAGTTACTGTAATGATAGTTGAACTTTTTGCGAAAAATAATTCAGAAATATTGAACAAAAAAACTGCAAACTTTGAAATTGCGTATCTCCATAACTATTGATATTAGGTCGTGGTTCCTTGAACATTTTAGACTCATAACATAGTCAGGAATCTACCGGCCAAGTTTCTGCTGCTGGCTCTGGTGCACCCTGTATTTCAAAAGCTCGCGAACGGGCCAATTTCTCGGAACAATTTGATTAGCGTTATTAAAAACCATAATGATGATTCGGTGCCGGGCCGGCGACTTTCTTGCGCGTCGCGTTTTCTGGGCTGTTATACCGCGTTTGCATGACCCTGTTTCCAGCTTTTGGGAGCGCTCTGCAGCGTCGGTAATTGGGGCTGACGGCCGAACAATGTAAACAAGTTTCTCGCTGTCTTTGCGTATTTTAAATACAATTTTTTTTTTACATTGACAAACTTTTGTATGCTGCTGATTGGATACATGTAAATAAATAGAGAAAGAAGAAATGCTGTTTTGTAATTGTTATATTTGTACAGGGTGTCTCATACCTAGCGGCAAAAACTTTACAGATAGATTCCTGCCTTGAAAGCGATTCGAAAATGTTCATCAACCATGACCATAAGTAATATCGACAGTTATGGAGAGACGCAATATCAGTGTTTAGTTTTTTTCTCAATATTTATGACGTATTTTTTGCAAAAAATTGAGCTATCATTACAGTAACTTATCTCGATGAAAAATTCATTCACTTTAAAACAAGTCGACTAGAATGACAAAAACTATGCAAAAATTTAAAATGAAATTTTTTTAAGAAGTCAGAAATAATGTAAAAAAAAACATCAGTAATATTGAAAAAATATGCAAACTTTGATATCTCCATAACTATTGATATTAGGTCATGGTTGCTCGAACATTTTGGACTCACAATCAAGGCAGGAACCTACCTGTAAAGTATTGTGGACTAGCTCTGTTACACCCTGTATATAATATATTTATTTGTATTGAATCAATGTATGTATTCAATTTCATTTTGGACTATTTAGATTACTTGCATATTTATACTTTACACCCGCAAAATTATATAATTTAGCTACCTTATTTCTCATTAATATATATATGCCTATACTCCTTATATATATAGACACGAATCTTCGACGATGTTTTACAGTTTGGTACGGTATTGCAAGGCAATACTTAACCTACACTTCAATACACACTCATCACATCAGCCCTGATGATGGACCCTGCAATGGGATCCGAAACGTTGGCCAGAAGGTCACATATACACGGCAGAAAATCCCACAAAACTATACACAGAACATTGTATATTTATGTAAAAAATCAATTAAAAAAACTTAAACAGCATCATCATTTGCCTGTATTGTGGTATATCAACTGATTTATACTGTTCTTTATATATAGCTAATTTAAACCATGACAGATTTGACACAGCATACTGCGATAAAATAATTATTTTTCCGTTTCTTTACTAAATTATACTTATAAATAAACGATAATCACGGTAAGTAGGTATTACCTATAAATAATAACAAATAAAATAGCCCACTTTCAATACACTTACACATTGTGCAAGAATAATATTAAGTACTTCAAAAGTGTTCAAGAAGTGAAGATACAGGTCGGTATTTGGGTAATTTCGACACAGTTGTCGGCACCCAAGATAAGCAAAATGTTGTTGATTAAATTCCTCAATTTGTCTACTACCTGCAGACCAAGAAACGAAACAAGTAAACAAAAAAAATTGAAGACACGCTTTTATATTTTGTGTTTTTTTAATATTTTATTTAATATATGGTACAAATCAGGGTTCGAGGATATATATCCGCGGATATATATCATGATATATATCACGATATACATCACGAAATTTATGGCTCGATTTTTATTTTTGATATATATCCAAGAAAAGGTTCTGCAAATGTTAATAGATGGCGCTAGTTGTATTTAAAAAAATGCTACAGGTTGTTTTTTTTTTAATATCTACAATCGTTACTAAATGGCGCTAGTTGTATTTTAAAAAGTGCTACGGTTATTTTTTAGTTTCATTTGTTTCATGTAATCCGTTTTTTATTTCACACAAAGAAACAAACACCCATAACAGTCATAACACTACATTAGAAAGAGAAACTTTTATAACTTATATATGAGCTTTATAATAATTGCATATATAAGCTTTCTTCAGTATGCAATGCATTTATTTAATAAATAATAATTCACATACAAAATAAAAATTTCCTAATTATTTCGAGTTTGTATCAATCGACGTGTGCAAAAAAGGAGAAAAAAAAGTTTGGGTATATATCCAATTTTTTATATATATCGGATATATATCATAAAATCCGATTATTTGATTTTTATTATAAAAATCGGATTTTTTCGAACCCTGGTACAAATACAATTCATAAATTTTCACATATCAAATTGACATTTTTCTGTAGCCATGTAGACCTCATCAGTGAAGAGAAACTGTTGCTTCTGATGAGGGAGCCTCAGTTCTTATTTTATATGTAGGTACATATGCGAGTCATTTAATAATACGGTGATAAAAGGTAATTTGATAATGAAGTATTGAAGTATTTTGAAAAAAGCTATAGGTTTAAACGATTTATGAATTTAAGTTTGATTTTAGGAAGATTTCAATTTTTTTGATTTGCTCTGAGAGGTTACTGATGCGGCGTATCTCGATAGGTAAATTATTGAAGTAGTTGATGGCTTTATAAATATAGTGGTTCTGCATTTGGGTTGTTTTAAATTTAGGCATTATAAATTGGTTTCCATTATATATTTATATACTTTGAATACATTCGTAATCGATTTTTTAACATCATCCACGCAGTATCCAAATATTAAACACGTTATTTTAAGAATATTTTAAGTATGTCCAAATTTTTCAAGAACAGAATACTGAATTTTAACCCCAGGGGGACCATCATTAATCAATGTATATTATAGATGTCTCATAGAGACGAAAAAATATTTCTATATGGGTATGGAAGTAAAGTAGGTATGGAAGTCTTCTACGTGTTCTTAAGTCATACGACCTATGTGATCACATTACACAATGCAACGTTCACCACTTCCACCCATGATAGACTATGAGACATCTATAGTATATCTTGATTAAGGTTTTAAGTTTAAAACAAAATTTTGTAATGACATGTTCTTCAGCTGTTTCTGCGGCTCTTGCTTGTGAGTGACGTTATTATTAATTTTAATCGGAATAATGATCAAATCATGTCGAAAAGTAATTACAATGTAAAGTCATCCATTGTATGTAAATGTTGAAAGTTTCAGAGGTCTAGCTAGTGGGGAAGTTAGTGAAAATTCAATTACAAGATTCCACCACAACAAACAACAGACAAACAGAGTTAAATAAATGGATATAGGTAATAAATGCATGTAAAAATGTTTCAATTTTAAAAGACTGAATTAAACAAATTATCGAATGAAAGATGCATACTTCGGACATGTTCTCCACAGTTAAAAATTTATTTCAAATAACTCATTAATCAGGGGAAGGTAGAAGGCAGAGGCGTAGCTAGCATGCACTAACTTGCCTACAGAACGATCAGGAATCAACGAGGGAGAGAGAGTGACTTGTCTTTGACAAGAATAACACGCACGTGATAAATATTGGTAAAAGGTTAACAATACTATGGTTGTGGTATACAGTGTTGTGAACATAGTAGTATAGTGTTGGTCCTGACGAAGAGAGGTACGTCTCGAAACCGGCAGACCTAAAATATGATAGTGGTTTATACTAATGTAACTAACACTCTGTTAAACGTTATATTGACAACGTAACCTCAAAAAGTAACTCGTTGTACAAAATGTCTACGATCTTTTACTGCCATATCTTACACAGAATAAATCAGCATACCAAGTTACAAAGTATTTATTTACAATATCATTATTCTTTCACGGAAATGTTATATTTATGGAGAATGATTTCTTTTTTCTCTGTTAAAATTAAATATGGAAGAGAGGTTAAAAAACGAAATTATATGTATCACTGTTCACGCGCTTGACCGTGCAATACGCGCAGATTCGCACTAGCGCGTTGTTCCGAACATCGCGCACGTGATTGACGTGATATGTGATACGCAATGATTAATAAACTGTAGATACATTACAAGCGTGAAATCGTGACAACTCAAAAGGAAGGTAATTGCCTTACTTGCATTCGTTACCGAACGGACCGAAACAAAACGCCGATTACGAAAACTGCGCCGAAAATAATCCCGGGGAAAAGGAACAGAGTATCGTCGTACACTATTGTAAGAATGAGTATGTTATTTTAGTCACCGTGACTTCAAATTACCTGATTTTTTCGTGATTACTTGATTATGTGATTTGTTCTCTCTTTGAATGCGATGTTTGCTACATATGAAAGCCGGCTAGTATGGGAATAACGTGTCTTTTTTATAATACGTCAATGGTGATACGTGTATCGATATCGCGTATACCTTTGGAAGCCCCCACCCGTTTCATTACCCATATACCAATTTGCATTGCAATATTAACCTAAATTTAATAAAAAATAAATATATATATTACTGTCAGGGATTCGTGGCCCAAAATTTTTAAAATCAATAAAACTTTTAAAAAATTGATTTTATTATTTGTTTGGATTTACATATTTTATTTTATTTTCGTTTCGGAAAAACCTTTCCATCCTCGGGGTGTTTTATAAACGTCAAAATATCAAAATGAAAGATGTCTTTTGTTTTTCTTAATTATTTGAATTTTTTCAAAATATTATTGCTGAAGTTCTTGATTATACACATTTATTGAAAAATGTTTAGAATTAGGCTAGTTGTTAAATTTAATTGATTATTAATAATATTTTATTTACTTTAACACGCTTTACTAATTTCTATTCAATTTCAGACCAAACCAATCCGTGATCATTTTCTAATAAATGATTTGAAAATTTAGAAGAACCACGATTATTCACACATCTTAAATGCTCATTTACTCTTACATTAATTTTTCGACCGGTTTTAATTAATAAATGTAAGCAGATACAAACAAATAATAAAATCATTTTTAAAAAAAATGTCAATTTAAAAGTTGCTCAACCGATTGAAAAAATAATAAAACCTTTATTTAATACAGAAAGTCAATGGAACACTATTCTGTAATTCGCACTAATTCGCCACTAGAATATTCCACCCGAGAGAAAATAAAATCCCTAATATAGAATCGAAAATTGCAAAACGATTAATATTTTCATGAGAAACAAATGAATGAGAATGCCGATAACCCACTTGAAATACACCGATCCCGCTAAAATCTCGACGGCGCTATACGCGGACACCGATCCGTATATAACATGTAGATAAAGGTCATTGTCGCATGCATGTCGCTAACGGCATTCCGAACAATATTCGCGATGCGGTTTCTACGGCTACAAACTCGACAGGCCACCTACATTTTTTAATCGTGCCTGTGTCAAATCGTGCTCAAACCGGGGTCGAATGTTTTCCCCGGGGCTCGAGGCCTACCTAACCTCAAAACATTTTTGGTCCTGCGCTTCTACGCAAAGACAAAAGGCGTAACGGGCACGAGGCGTATCCTCAGTCAAATATGGTCGCGCAGTTTTATAAGGAAGCGCCCGCGACAATGAGGAATAATAATTCTGCGTTATCTTGCATCTTTAGATACGTGCTTTTGCGCGACCGCCGTCGGCGCCCAACGCAAATTTCGCCTTTGACGACCGGCGAAAAAATGCGCCAACTCGGCGTAGGGGTACACAAAACAAAAATGGCGGGTGCGCGCGTTATACGCGAAATTTATTTGCGTTCTTTCAAAAGGTACCTATTGTTAAATATTATAGATGTCTCACAGAGACGAAGCTATTTTGTACGGGAAAGATGTTTCCGTCTTTGGGTGTTCACAGGGCTTACTTTTCCGTTGGCTAGCTTAAGTGATCACTTTACACGATGTAACGTTCACCGAATTCAACCATCGCATCCACATCTGTCGGCAGGTCTTCAGGAGATGTCCCGACAATTGCGCGCAAGACAAATGCGCGCCAACAACAAGGCGTAATACGAAAGTAAAGGTGCAGATACATATGCTAGTTAGTGGCATGCTCATAAATCAACCGGCGGTTGTATGGCTAGTGGCATGCTCGTTACTAGCAATGTGCGTACACACATGCCACTAATAAGCAAGGCCTAGAGAAGGTCGATACTGCGCATGCTCACATGCCACTAAATAAGCATGTGTATCTGTAGCTTAAAGGAGAACATTCCCATGCGTTTCTTTTTAGTAATAGCAATAATAATCATTTCGTTTTATAACGTCCGTAACTTCTTTTTTTTTTTTATTTATAAATGAATACTTATTCTTTAGGACCCGACGGGTAATATAGACTAAATTCCTCCCCCCCCCCCTAACCTGCCCCCTAAATTCCCTAAACTAAATTCCTTAACCCCCTTTCCCCACCCTATCCTCATGATAGATTTCTACACCATACAAATCTACACCGTTTGATAGGTACGTCATTTTGACGGGTTACAGCTAGTTAATTAACAGAATTAAGGCTTTGTGAATATAACCTATATTAAAAAAATATACAATTTCATCTCTTTCTTCTTTCTCTCGACTATTTGCAAGGAAAAAAACACATTCTGGATACTGAAAATATTTGATAGTAGGTATAAACTTATTACCCAGTATCCTTTTTACAAAAAAATCGTCACTGGCATACACACACTATGATCCGTTGAAATATGCATTAATTTTGACTTCACAGCAAAAGTTTAGAAAGGGATATTAACGGGGTTGGGATCGGACACAAACTGTGAGTCAGAAGAGGATGACTTTAGCACGTTCTGAAGAGCACAACAGGAATTCGCGCAACCCAGTCATCGGTCATCGGTTGCATATTAATGCGTTCTGTTGCAGCGATTTTGCGGTTTCAAGGTACGTGCATCGTATGCGGTCGGCGCAGGTGCTTGTAAGACGATAGTCGGTCAAGAGGCACAAGTACCACGCCATAAACACTAAGATACCTTGAGAACTGAAGACTCCAGCAAATGCATTATAAATAATTCTGGATTTCCACACAATCAGGGATCGCGCTAGCCCTCTGTTAAATTTGACGTGGAGCAGCGAGTCCCTCGTCAAATAAATAAAAACATATATTGTCCGATCATTTCGCCTGTGGGTATTAAAAAAAATAATGAAACATAAGATTTCTTCATATAATAAAACATTGTGGCGGTGAACGACAAGCTAAAACGCATCGATATTTATAAACTCTGTGACGGAAAACCGGCTACAGCCCGACGAACGTCGAGTACGGCAGTACACAAGTATAAATACGTGTCCCGCCGCAAAATCAGTTCACTGTTCACGCCTCTGTGTGTGACAAAAGCCAGCAGCGGAGATAGGTATTTTAATAGTTTTTTGACGCGCCGAACCCAAAATATGATGTTTCACATACAAGATGACTCGCATCTAGTAGCAAAAACTTCGATGAGTTTTATTCGTTCAATTTTGAATAGAAAATATTCTTTACACTTTGGGTGAAATGTCGACAGTAAAAGAGATAAAAAGATAAAAGACATCGACGCGCGTCAAGCAGATTAAAAAAGTGAGCACTTTCGGAATTATTCGAGTCAATACCGGATGGTTTCTATCGCAGAAGCATCCAACAATTTGTATAATATTCATTGAGTTCATAATAAAAGAGAATACATTATTAAATAATGTGTTGTATTTTTTTATCGCGTCCTCATCTGGAAATTCGGACACATCTTATGTTAACACCCAATATGGAAATAAAAACTTTTTTTTTTAAGTTCTACCATTTTGATTTTCTGAGACGCGTTTCGCTTTATGGGGGGGGGGCATTATCAATCTAAATACTTTACATTCAACAACTTGTATTTATATGAAAAATATTGAAAAGAGATGCTATTTAATTTAAAGAATTAATTAAGGTTTTTGTATTTCTGCACGATTCTAAGAAACGATTCTGTTCAAACACTAATGACTAGTAATACATAGGTACAAGGAAAAAAGTAGAACTTAAAAACAATTGTCGTTATTTCCACAATATGTGTGATTATGGAATTCTACAAACTTACCTCTGAAACAATAAATTTACCCAATATATTTATTTCTAAATGATTTGTTTGAATGTTCACAATATTATGTATGTTTGATCCGGTATTGCCATTTAATATTTTGAAAATGAATGCAGGCATTGAATTATGAGCGATGATGTTTATAATCAAAAGTTGTTTGCGTCCTTGGATTAAAGTGATGAAGTGTACGATACAATATGCGTACGTTACAATATTTACGTTCTCGATACGGAAAGAGCGTAATAAGATTCGATTCGTTTTCGCACACCCGCAAGAATAACAAACCACTCGATTGTAGGGCTGTGCTGAAGGTGGCGAATATGTAATTTTCCAGTGATAATGTTTCTAGTTCATATTCGTTATCTTAAAGGGTTCGTAACTAATTGCAACGTGAATAGATATCACATAAATGGTTATGTGGTGAGCCAGACCTGCCCGGACTCTAGTCCCTCGAGCGTGTCAAATGGACCAATCGCGCTCGAGGGAAACCGCCCGATGAGAATCCCGCGGCGCCGGCAAAGTACCGACAGGGCAGCCCGCCGGTACCGCGCCATTATATTATAGTATACGGCATTTTCCAACCAACAAGTTAATTGTGAGTACTTATTTCTATTTATCCTATATCACATCCCGCTCAGCCTTGCCACACACCTCCACGCATAACACATTCATACGCACGCCTTCAGCGTTCACTCTACAGGCATCAGACTGATTGTGCATTTCGGCAGAGGTGCATAATCACACTGATTTCTTCGCGAATACACGCATTACATCAAATCATATCCGCCACACTGGTGATCTAATGTATAATACAATACAACCATCTGCTAAAGTTACAAGAAATAATAAGTCATACAGGTCAGGTGTAAGAACAACTTCCTTCTCCTTATTACCTTTTTTCTGTTCTCCATAATGGTTCAATAATAACATCAACAATAGCGCCCTTTACAAAAGAATTTGCGAAATCAAATCATAGCTGGTAACAAATATCCTATGGCGAAGGGTTCAGACCGACCATCGACATCACTGAACGCATCCGCTAGTGATGGTATTTTAACCGGTGACACACTAACCGTTATTTGAGATTTGCATCCGATTGCGTCGACGATTGGCAACTGATTTTTTGCAATTCGACAGGCAACCATTGGTACCAGACTACAATTATATCTCAATCCCAAATAACTGGACCGAAAATAACCGGTTAAATAACGGTTAAACAATCACTAGGCCGTCCGCCAGCGATATCGTAAAACCTAACCTCAGCTGACATATGACAGCGCTTCAGCCAATTGTTCACTCTTCCTACCGATAACCAGCATACCGGCAGCTTTACGTTTTAATTAAGACTCGATTGTAACAACTTACATTACAAATTCTGTGCAACCGTAAGTATAGTCTAATCAACCCTTCTGCCTGCTTGCGTCTTTCATAAATATAATATATACTTCGCGGTACATATAAGCACGAAGACATGCACATGTCTTTATATCATCACAACTGTAATCCTTCTGATGTGTATACATCACAAATAGACCACGAGTAATCATTCCCATTATTCCCAAATACCTAGTCACGCACGAGGAGCACGTGCTGATCTAACACTATTATTTAAACTACTGAGAGGATATCTCGACTGTCCCAATCAACTGGACATGTTGATTGGGACAGTCGAGATATCTCTTTTCATGTTCCCGCAGATGTACCCGGCAAAACGCGCTCTTCCATGTTCCGAGAAATAGAGCACCATACGCAAAATACATTTTTATATCGCGCATGCAGAGCTTTCAATAATAATTGTATCGATATTGACCCCTTCAACATTGGTCTTAATGAATTTAAAAGAATGCTTTAGATTACATGTACTAAATCCACTTTGACCGTTCACTCACTATATCTAATCTTCTATTCCTCCACCTCTATCCTGACTCCTACCTCATCCTTTTTCACCCATTATTTAAATCATTTCTTGATATACTTTTTCTTTTTTCACATTCAATCACTTACCATTATTCAGTCTTAACATTGGTTGTTGCTTACTACTATTCATTAATTAATTCAAAATAATTAACTTAAAATATCTTATCTAATTTGTTCTTAACATCTTTGAACCTTTTTAATTGGTCTATAACACTCTGCTTTTACATTATATGTTTAAAAAAACTAACCCATAAAACCAAAGTTTTTATTTTACTCCCTTTCTTTGTAAATTAAGTTTACCATCATGTAATTAAATAATTGATTGACTGAAAATGAAACAGGTCTAGACATATATCTATGTCAGAAATCTCTAAAAATTTATCATTATTATTTGATTTCTTCCCAAAAAACCGAAGTGTGTTGTCATCTGTGAACCAATTGTCATAATTTTTTGAAATTCGTAGTGCCTATTATTCCTACTGACGGAGTAATTCAAATTTTAAATATTCCGTGACGTTATCGGGCCGCCGGCGCCGTTGGTAGTAATCAAACTTTTGTAATGATTCCAATTTGAAAAAACCATTAAAATTTCTAAAAATTATACTATTTTTTAACGAAAATTTGATAGATCTTCTTAATCATCGCCACGAGTCGGCTTGCAATGTTTCAGCTCGATTGGATCACGGGAAAAGGGTTAAAAATCGATCCAAAGTTTTTTCGTCAAGGAAACAAGCAAGCAGACGCCACGAGTTAAAAGTATGGAAGTAAAAACTGTTAAGATTCCTTAATAAATAAATAAATAAATACTGTACGCTTGGAAACGCACTTCGACATTTAGAATTGTCGGCAGAACAATAAGTTTGTCGCTGGATAAGACGGCTGGACTGGCAGGAATGGAGAAAACTTCTTGAGGATAGTACAGCAAATGTTTACGACGAGCTCGAGGCCATATACCATTGTCCCTGGGACGTAGTGTGTAGCCGACTCCTGACTCGATTTGCACAAATGACAGTAGCGCCCGGTCGTCGCGCTTAGCAGTCACCTCTGCCCTGCTCGGCTACGAGAAAAGAGGGCAATGCGTTTCGTTAACAGCCCATTGTTGACCAACAATATGCAGTCCCGGTGCGATAAAAATGCCACTTTAACTAGCTACCTATATGCGTGTGTACTCTGCATTGTAGGGGCCAGCTACTCTTTGTGAAATTCGATTTCCTCTTTTTTGCCATCTTTGTACTCCTATGTGACTAAGGGCCAGTTGTATCAATTTGGATTATAGAAATCTTTCATAAAAACCATCGATTTTACCATTGATTGTGTGATTGGTGGAAAACGCAACAATCTATGGTTTAAACAAAGAATATAACTATAAACTAAGTTGATACAGCTGGCCCTCACATATCACTATATCAGCTTGGTTTATACAAATGGTAATTGTTCGTTTAAAGCACAGATTTTATCTGTTTTCGCCAATCAAACAACCCATTTTTGTAAAAACCTATGCTTTAAACGAAATATTTCTATAAACTACGTCGACACAACCGGCCTTTAACCCTAGAAGGCTTTTGGTATTTTTATTAGTCGATTCGACTTACAATTCAATTACAATTCTCATTAGATATACTTTTAATTGTATTTTTTATTTAAGTTTAAAAAATCAAACTTACTCTATTTTATCTACTTAATATTTTAAAAATAAATATAACAAAAATAAAATTCTTATTTTTGACTTAATTAATCATAAATAGTAATTACTAAAACATAAACACGTTTCCACCTTGTGTTTCTGCCGCACGATACTTAATTACAAAAAGCACAAATTTTTATCCTTTGTTGTTAAATTATAATTTCTGCGTTTGAAAATTTAATTAAAAACAAGCAATTTGCAGTGCGAATTTTAGACCAAAGGTTTAAAAAAAATATAGCACCTCCAATAAATAACTAAATCAATTTTCCATACAGTCCTTTGTTTAATTTAACTTACACAAAAAAATTTGGTAACACCCACTTTAGACTCCGCCCCCTCTCACTCTCTCTCCCTCGTAGATTACTGATTGTTCTGTAGGCAAGTTAGTGCATGTTTGTCTCTGACAAGATTAACACGCATGTGATAAATATTAGTGAAAGTTTAACGATACTATGGTTATGGTATATAGTAGTGTAGTGTTGGTCCTGACGAAGAGACGGGTACGTCTCGAAACCGGTAGACCTTAAATCTGGCAATGGTTTTTACTAATTTAGCTAACACTCTGTTACAAAGTTTTTTAGTAAAAAGTATTGTCTCCTTAAAACTGTTCGCCATTTTATCGCTTCTTGTGAAATAGATATGACAGAATAATTTGGATAGGATCGATGTCTGCAATGTTCGCTGGAATTCCCGCAATACAAAGCGAAATGAAGTCGACGTGGGTTATGTAGTTATGCAATGCACTTAAGTTGTTGATGGCGGAAAATCAATCAATCTTTTATGACGGTAGCAACGTTTGACTAAATGAACGACTTCGGAGAAGTGCTAGACAATCGGTTAAGTGTTGTTTTATTATACAATAGACGTGATTTATCTCTACAAGATAATTGTCTCCTCGATGGAGTTATGTTTTTTTTTGCATACATATGGAATACTCAAAGCTTATATTGTATCCGTAATGATTTTAATAAGTGAAAATAAATATTAAGTGTCATCAAGATTGTGTCATATTTATTGAAATTATGTAGGTACATACTTTGGAATTGTGGTTGAATTCAATCGGTTATTCGTTAGATTGTCACGAGACACAAGGAATTATGCACGATCGAGAAGTTCTCGGCCTCTGCATGTTTTACAGTATATTGGAAATTTCTAGAAACATCTAGAATAAGGGAAATGCCGACTAGATTCACATTCGGACAGTTTTATTATACCTTCTGTGTATAGTTATGTGGGATATTCTACAGTATATGTGACCTCCCTGGCAGCCCTGATGATGGACCCTGCAATGGGATTCGAAACGTCGGCCAGAGAGGTCACATATATACGGCTGAATATCCCAGAAAACTATACACAGAAGATCCTGAACGGCCGTGAAAACCTGAGAACATTTTTAAGTTTTATTGTATTGTAACGAGGCGAAAAAGAATTGCGCACTTCTGTCACGTGTCACAACAACACTATCGAAGATTCCATAACGGCCTAGCTTAATCTACGGCTTTCGGGAAGCATCGAGAAACACCTATAAAAGCGTGGAAGCCACGAGAAAGTTCTCCTAAACACTAGGAACGCCTAGAAGATTTGATATCAGCATTAGCCGGATATAAATACGACCGCGCGCGGGAGTAAAGTTGTTGTTGTTTTTAGCGCGCTTGACAGCCGATAACAGAAGCGAAGGCAGCCGCGAGCTGCGGAGGCTAGAGTGGCCAGCCGAGCGATAATTCGACAGCGATTAATCTGGAAAGTTCTTACGTAGCGAAATAAACTAAAGCGAATAATACGTGCGGAAATTAGGTGGAATGTTCTAGTGAATAGTGAATAAAGTGTTTAAGCGATTATAAAGTGTCTATTTACGAGTGATAAATTTACGAAATAGTATAATTTAAATAATAGCCTTAAGTTTAAATGTGTCGAGTGACTTTGTACGTTTGATTAATTAATTAACCAGTAATTAATAAATCAGTATTAAATTCCAGCGTTTTCATTATTGCCTCCCGCAGCCACGACACGTGATAGCATATTAAGATGATTACGATACCACGATTTTCGAAATAAATTAGCACAATTTGCAAGTGTTGACAGTAACTCTCTTCATGGTGTAATGGCAAACCTAACTGAACACAAATCAGATGTCGAAGTGAATGTCGCAGGAAAAAGTGTTGCCAATTCGACAAACAAACCAAAATTATCTTGTCTATAAAGCCAACACCATACCCATTATCACAATTGTTGTGTTTTATTTAATTTTAATGTTCTATACCTCTAAAAAAGCACCCCCTACAATAAAAATGTATCAAACACAAGTAATCTATTTGTTAACTACGAACGGCAGATGTCAGTCGGTATTCGTGCACATCTTTCTGACATTAGCTGGTAAACAAGTCTTTGTCCCAGTTCAAACATTAGCTGACCAACTGTCTAATGTTCTGTTATGAATTCCAACTCAAAATGCTTTACATTATCGATTGATATTGTGAGTCATTGCTTCGTGCAAATTTTCTGAGAGCAGCAACGTTGCCCACAACGGAGAGTCCAACCAAAACAAAACACACGTCGCATGATCCAGAACAATCTCCATCAACATTTGACGCACGACGCACCATCTGTGAACGGAAGATAATACGATTGATATTAATGTTCATACAAATATGCGTAATAGGCAGTGGCGTGCAGTGGGTATAAACTTGGGTTATGCTGTGACCGACTATATACCTATATTAAAAATATATATATACGCATATACCTATAAGGGTATATTTTTTTAAATTTTATTATTATTTATTTTTTAATTCGGTCATCCAACAGGGAGACACAATTGCTTGATAAGATGAAATACAAAAAAATAGTTAAATGTCTCCCACAATTAAAGGATAACACAAATAGGACATAATCATAGATAAGTCAATTTGACAATGACAGATAAAACATCATTTAACCGATTCTTCCAAATTTAGCTTTAACAAAGACATAAAGGGGCTCGTGATGTAGGTATATAATATACATGATAAACATGATCAGGGAGGGGGACGAGTTTCTAGTATCTGCCTCACCATATGACGATATTCTTCATATTTAGTATTAAAAATATCTATTGAATTTAAGAGGTAATTATTAATGGGAGAGGATTTCCTATTGTTGGTTGGATAAATTGGAAGGGAAAAGAGGTACTTCTGTCTTTTTTTTAAACTTTTTTTTAACTGTGTATATAATGAACTATTTTGAGTAACTTCAATCCACAAAAATAACTGCACTATAAAAGAATATATTGTAAACAATATTTCCTAAATAAATAAATACTTTATATAGGTATAGCTAATACGGCAAAAAATTTCAATTTATTTCGACACAAAGACGATTTATATATAATTAAATCGGGAACAATACTAATTTCAGATGTACGTTTCTTTTCACAAAAATAAATCAATCATTTTATGATATATTATCATATATCAGATGGTATTTACATTCATCATAGAAAAGACAAATAGAATTTACACCGAAAGTTTTGGGTTGAATTTGTAAAAAATAACATTTCTGCAATGACGTGCGAGTAGTTCTTACCTGGCGTAGGACCTTTCGAAGAAGCACGCTAAATTTACTTGTCTATTACACAAAACTCGCAGCATCAAAAATACCTTAGAGTATATACAATCCATAGAGACCATATTATTTCGAAACTTGTAAGAATTTTGTTAAAAGAGGCGTGGTCATTCGGTGAGACTGGACAATTCGTTTTTAACACGTGTTTGTAATTTGTTGCTAAAACAGGGCTACCACAAATGAACGATTCTCTGTGAATTCTCTTACAATAAAGTAGCAATAAATGATAATGCCTTTTATATGTGGGTACAGTAGCCGGCAAACATCTTGAAATTCTACGGCGTAGTGGGGGGAAGTTTGCGCATCTACCTTTCCACCGAAGAGACCCAAATTTCGTCTTCTGCGCATTCCCCCACCACGTCAAAGAATTTCAAGAAGTTTGCCGGCAACTGTAAATTTATTTATTTTAATTTATTTTATTACAATTTTAAATATCACCACAACAATAATTATATAAGGAACTGCAATAATAATAATAATTATTATTATAATCGAGGATTATTTATATCATATCAAACATAAACATTTAGTTATCTGCATTTGTACAAATATTTAGAAAATTACGTTATTTACATAATATACATTGTTTGTTTATACACATAAAATACATTGTTTGAAAAAACAATATGATGAAGTACATTAATGGAATTAATAATAAATATAAAATTTTAATATAGTACGCTATTGATTTTGGAAGATAATTAATCTGTTGAAATGTTGTCTCACTCTGACGGTAGGTTGTACCGCTGATTTGATCAGAAAGTGTAGCCTGACATCTAAATATTTAGAAGCAACTGCCTTAATTAGGTGAACAGTATGGTTCTCCAGCGGTGACTGGTCTAGCATGTGAGAAAGTAATATATTAAAACAATCTACAGTTAGGAATATTTTTAAGACCCTGTTGACTAAATATTCTAATGAAAAGTGAGGATTCATTCTTTTTCCTCCACTACGGTTAAGAGCTTCTCTAAAAACGCGTTCACTATGTGTGCAAATTAAAATAACGTCATCTGATGGATATACTAACCCCCCTCTATCTTTTTGTGCAATTAATGAATTTCGCAAAGTTGTCTTAAAGCCAATAAGGGCAGAAAGACAATTCTCACACTTAATTTTTTTATTTAGATGCCTGACAACAAAACCACAAATATAAATTATACAACTCTCCACATACTGACTGCACATATATATTGATTCAGGAATATCGTCGAAAGGCAAAGTATTTTCGAAACTCAATTCGTCATCACGTAATAATTTTAATTTGGAGGAGGAACAGTTTATAATGTTGACAGAATTATTTGAATTACAGTTAAGTATACTAATTTGATCTAAAGGTATGCAGTTTCCATTTACATTATCTTTGATTTCTGCGCGTATAAGTAATTTCTTGTACGCGGACTTAAATTGGCTAACGGTTGGGTTGTTATTATAACCACCATGTGAGCGTATAGCTCCGAAAAATAATTCGATATGATCTTGATTAAATTTGTACATCGTTAGATATTTTAACACTGGGGACTCTGACATTAAATACGTCTTAACTAATAATTGTAAACTTTCTATGCAAACTCGAAAACCCAAAAACCCCATTTTTTTATTAGACTGAATAACTTTTACTCCATTTGGTAATTTTAAATCAGATAAATATACGCTAACATTACTCAGGTACGCAGAAAACTTTAAATGATTCCCCGAGAATACAGGCCTTTTCCATTCAGGTGCCGAAATATTACGGGAATTGAATATATCAAATAGTTTGTTTATACATCTTATGAAAAAAATTGTTGGTTCACTGTTAGAAAATTGTGGCAGCTTTAGATTTTTAGCACAAAATTCTATGGCATCCGCTACAGAATCGCTAAATAACTGCGCCGCTAATCGAACCTTCATTTTCTGTCGCACATAATCAATGTGCTCTCTCCGTAATTTGTTACCTAAATGAAGTCCATAATTATCCTGTAAAATATTTAATTGCTCTATAAACCTCCAATCAATGATACCACCATTGCTATCTAAAAAATATTTTTTATCCCCTAGTGTATTTCTAATTAATTTAAGCATATGACATGGGTCAAAAAAAACCACAACAATTTCATTTTCAAAGAGAAAATATGGTTTTAAATTATGCTCTTCAAACGAACAACCCAACTGTTTTGCCATACTTACGTTTGGAGCTGCGCCATCGAACGTCAAAGATATTGTACGAATTCCACACCCTTTTAGCAAAGAGAGACATTGAGTAACCAAAATACTCTTTTGTTCCCCTGTTAAGCCATCCACAGGAAAATATCCAACTGGTATTTTCCATGACCCGTTAATACAAACAACTATACAACATTTTAGGTAAAACGTACTATTTATACATACATGGCTAACGACTTCATTACATGAAGGGATCACTTCTAGCAACTCTCCCATGTTTACTGTCGAATTAGTAGACTGAAAGTAATAATATCGATTAAATTTAAAGCTTTCAAAAACTCAATACAACGATTTTAGGTAAATCATACTATCTATACATACATGGCCAACGACTTCATTACATGAAGGGATCACTTCTAGCAACTCTCCCATGTTTTCTGTCGAATTTGTAGACTGAAAGTAATAATATCGATTAAATTTAAAGTTTTCAAAAAATTAATACAACGATTTTAGGTAAAACGTACTATCAAAACATACATGGCCAACGACTGCATTACATGAAGGGATCACTTTAAGCAACTCTCCCATGTTTACTGTCGAATTTGTAGACTGAATGTAATAATGTCGATTAAATTTAAAGTTTATGAAAAATTAATATACCTAACGATTTTAGGTAAAACATAATATCGATGGCTCCTACGTATGCTATTATAACCCATAAATCGAAAATTTTTAGTTTTTTTATGTTTTTCTTATTTCTTATATCTTTATAACAAAGAAATAAAAACATTTTGCAATTAATTACGTTTTTTTTCAGATGTATTTTATAAGGCAATGTATATTTATACCGGATGAAAATATACTACTTCATATACTAGGAGTTTCAGAATGCACACCGTATAAATTGGCGATTTAAGAAATTTTTTATGTAACGAAAAACGAATAAAGAATGAACACAATAGGTACTTACTCTATCAAAAGCCAGTTCTGCTCTTGAATAATTCGTAGGAACGGCAAATTTTTTTATTCGAACTAATTTGTTTTCTTTCCTTCTGTCAAAATGTACATTCAAGAAGTGATCTGAGCAAACACAACTGTGATTTCCGGGATTCCAATTAATCCTTCCCACAGCATGGATCCATTCACTTTTTTTTACTTCATTTTTTGGGAACCTACAAAAAATGATATCCCAATCCGAATACTTTAAATAATAAATAATAAATAATTTGTATTCTAAAATTTTAAGCACAGCCCTGTCGGTCCAATATGCTTTGTCATAAAAATACCACATTGAGCTTAGTTAGATCCATACAATGTAGTGCCTTCTCATTCTTACTCCTAAAAATTCAGAATTTTTAAAGGAGAAAAAAAGAGACGGATATATTTTAAAATGTCGGCTATCTAAGTAAATAATTTTACAGTTCGTGTTGATTGAACATTCATAGACATATTTTGATTTAAGTCATCAAAAACATCTTCAAAATAGCATTCTCCGAATTATTTGTGTAATAAAATCAATCAAAAATAAACGTTCTAGGATTTTTTAAACAAAAGTAAATGTTTGCAGTTGGTTTGTTGTTAAAATTATGAAATAAAACGTATATATGTAAAATTTTCATATTTTGGATAAAATACCTGTGATAACTGATATGTTTCTTCCCGTTTCCAGTCCTATTGGAACACCCCTTCATTGCACAAGAAGGCATATCAATTTTTTGTAATATTTGCACGTAAACACACAATAATTTATCGAAAATACGGATAACAAATCTGTCAGCTCTGCCGTTCTCTGCCCGAGTTTTGAAACTCGGGCAAAGAGAACCCTTACAAAGCAATTAAAGACGTACTCGACCGGGTGATCTTTTTTGTCCCTTTTTGTCTTATGTGTCACTATATTGTTAAAACTGAGTAAGCTTTATGTTACCACGCGTACGGGTTTGGTAAAATGTTTAGTTATCCCTCTATGGATTGTATATACTCTAAGAAAAATACACGGTTTTTTTCTCGACTCGACTATGGAACAAATTTGTTGGACGAGATAAATGAAGAATCGACACGAAGTCAGGTAAAGAAAAGTCGGAAATAAAACTTCTTGCCGTGGGACGAATTACGGCTAGAATTTTAAATCAACCTTTTCTTAAGATGAGGATTCATCATCATCATCATTATTCTTGGCACTACAACCCTTGCTGGGTCTTGGCCTCCTCAATAATTTTCCTCCACTCATCTCGGACTAGTGCCAGCTCTCTCCAGTTCCGAAGCTCCAAGGCAGAGACGTCTTTGAGGACGCTGTCACTCCATCTTAATTTTGGCCTACCTAAGCTCCTTCGCCCTATAGCCTTGAGTTCAGCAGGGACTTTGGTGCTCGATGCTCGGACATTCTCTCCACATGACCCAGCCACCGAATTTTGTGACGTTTGGCTCCTTAAATAGTGTATAGAGCTCATTGTTGTAACGTCTGCGCCAAAGTCCATTTTCTAGAACCATTCCAGTCCAGTGCTCGCTCATTCCTCTTAGTTGAGGTTAAGGTTAAGATGAGGATTATTTAATTAATATTTGTTTCCCAGAGTCTTTACTAATGCACGGCTTTTTCGCTTGTACGCGCTGCACGCCGCTGATAATACGACACTTAGAAACACCTGATGCACCAGATAAGTATGCTCGCTCTGTGCCGGGCACACGCTGTTCATCGGATGTGA
Organism: Agrypnia vestita; assembly: GCA_016648135.1. Lineage (NCBI taxonomy): Eukaryota > Metazoa > Arthropoda > Insecta > Trichoptera > Phryganeidae > Agrypnia > Agrypnia vestita. The sequence goes on along the minus strand of JADDOH010011466.1, from coordinate 108 downwards.
TGCGAATTAAATACGTGAGAATATTCGAGATCGCGGCAATTGAAAGACGGCGTCCGCCGCTATCCTCGGCGATCGCGCCGACGGGGCCGATACGAAAGGGCGGCCTGC
>JADDOH010011465.1:0-20681 GCA_016648135.1 Agrypnia vestita | reverse complement strand
AACAAATTATCTGTCACCTTGGTGAAAGATCCAAGTGACAAAGGGCCGTCCCAGGCCTAGTATGGGAAACAAGTTATCTGTCACCTTGGTGAAAGACCCAAGTGACAAAGGGCCGTCCCAGGCCTAGTATGGGAAACAAATTATCTGTCACCTTGGTGAAAGATCCAAGTGACAAAGGGCCGTCCCAGGCCTAGTATGGGAAACAAGTTATCTGTCACCTTGGTGAAAGACCCAAGTGACAAAAGGCCGTCCCAGGCCTAGTACGGGGACCAAATTATCTGTCACCTTGGTGAAAGACCCAAGTGACAAAAGGCCGTCCCAGGCCTAGTATGGGGACAAAATTATCTGTCACCTTGGTGAAAGACCCAAGTGACAACAGGCCGTCCCAGGCCTAGTATGGGGAACAAATTATCCGCCATCTTGGAGGAGAACCAAGTGGCGGAGGCCAGGGCCGCGGTCACTTAGACCTGCGCCGGTTGTGAGCCGTCCCAGGCCTAGTATGGGGAATGAATTATCTGCCATCTTGGAGGAGAACCACATGGCGGAAGCCAGGGGCGCACGCGGTCGTTTAGACCTGCGCCGGCTACCAAGCCAGGGGCGCACGCGGTCGTTTAGACCTGCGCCGGCTACAAGCCAGGGGCGCACGCGGTCGTTTAGACCTGCGCCGGCTACAAGCCAGGGGCGCATGCGGTCGTTTAGACCTGCGCCGGCTACAAAATCAGGGCGCACGCGGTCACTTAGACCTGCGCCGGCTGCAAGTTGCCAGGCCAAGAGGCCAAGGTCGGGAGGGCCCGGGCCGTGCACTGTGGGGTGCGCGGAACCCGCCGAAGGCAGCGTCCTGTCCTAACCGTGAAGTACAGACAAGCTGCACGGGGGAGAATGTTACGGACAGGACAAAGCCTGCGCCTACCGTCAGGCAACCGAACTTTCGAGCTCTGTAGTTGACGTAATCACGTCATATAAATGGTAGAAATTTCTGATATGAATGAAGCAGAGCAAAGGCCCCTTTCAGGGCCAACGCCGATCGCCGGGACCCGGTTGGGGATGGGTACCGTGCCGAGGACAGCGCGCGAGTTCTCGGCTGCGGTGGTTGTCCTTATACGTGTCTCGGCGTCAGGCGGCGGCACCCGGGAGAGGGGATGAGCGAATGCGGAGCCTCAGCTCCATGAGATCGCATCCCGCTGATGACAATGGAAATGCGTTAGAGTGCATGATCTGAAATGTGTATGTTTTTACTGAAAAATATTATATGAAAATATTAATGTTCAGATTTTTAACATTTCAGAGCTCTCTAATATGATGGAAATTAATGGTTTTTTGATTTCAGATGGACCTGAATCATAATTCTATGTAATAAAATACCGCATTTTCATTGTTTTAATAAAAAGAGCGGGCGGGAGATGTTTTTATTTGCGCACAAGGCGCATTTTGTACCCTATTATCATCATATTTGCCAGATAAGCAACATTAAAGTTGTCTCAACACTTATAAAAGATAAGTAGTAGAGTCACACACATGCACACACTCTGTAAGACATAAAAAGTTGTCTACAGATGACACAATAAATGATTGACTGTATGGCATAACAGATTGCCAACAGATCATTGGTAAAAAACATACATTTTTTATGGCAAGGAAAAATCTAAATACTTTTTCAAATACATTATTAATGAGTGAATCACAATCACATTAATATGGAAACATAAGTCTGACACCACCAACACAAAACCAGCCGCCGCTTATGAGCGACATACTGGGCTGGGTTTTTTCCATACAAATGCTCATGAAAACACACAAACCGGAATAACTTCCGTCAGAGGTGTCCGATTTTGATAATTCTTTTTGTGTAATGATCAGTGGATCAAGACCTATCTAGAGAATATACACACTCATATGTGGAAATAATTTTGAATAAATTACAAAATTAGTTTTTTGTTGAAAAGTTTAAAAATTCATAACTATAGTAAGCTGCGACTTACAATAAAGTGTGATATATCAACAGATGCGCTGCGACGCACTCTATATAATAGACACAAAAAACTAAACCTAAAAGTTAATTTGGATTTTTAAGAGATTTAATTGTTGAAATTTCATAGCCCGCCGGGCCAGAAAATGAGATATATTTTAACTGTTGCTTTAATAATAATGTCTCAAGGTTGCCACGCAATATGTCAGACTGTTTATTGAGACGCAGTCAATGTAATGACATATATGTAAATCCTCCGGGGGAGGTGCGTTTAATTTAATAATTAAAAAACTGTAATATATGTAGTAGAAATAAGCGGCCGAAACGCGCCATTTGTATGCAAACTGTAACTTGTTTTAATTGGCTTCGAGGCCGGGGCCTCCTGGTCCCGGCCGAGGGTATAAATATCGCATTCAAGGCGGACCGGCCTCAGTCTGGTTTAAAACGCCGTGGCAAACCCTTCACGTGTGTTTCATTTACTCACCCGACTACCTCCTACGATTTTGCTGCCTACTGACGTCGCCCGCTCTCGAGCTCGAGCCGAACTACGTCATCGAGATCTGCTGTTGCTGCCTGCTAACGCCGAGCGCTCTCGCTTCACGCCCGGTACTTGATATCGGCGGCGATCGCCTTGCGGTGTGCTGACACTGAGCGGACATTCACGCTCGGTACCTACTGCTTCTGCGGTGTGCTGACACTGAGCGGACGTTCACGCTCGGTACCTACTGCTTCTGCGGAGTGCTGACCGCTGGCGCTGATTTTGCCAAGCTAAGTATTTCTTCGCAGTTCAACCGTCTTTTTTAAGACGATTATTCTTGACGACCTCGTCGAGTTTAGACATTTTGCTCGAAGCAAATTCTTTTGCTGTCGCCTCTGGTGCACATTCCCGTGTACTAATATCGCTCTTTTTCCAGCTGCTCACACGGTGCGCCCGTGCTGTGTGAGACATCCCGAAGGCTTCAGAAGCGGAATCAGCGGACCGCACCTTTGTTGCCTGTTCTGTGCGGAACAGGAAAAAAAAATCGTTTATCCGATAAAAAATATTGACCAAAAAATAAAACGGTAACCAAAAAAGGCTGCCAGAAAAAAATATCGATATATCGAAAAAAATATAACGATATATCGGGAAAAAATATCGATATATCGGGAAAAATATCAATATATCGGGAAAAAATATCGATATATCGGGAAAAAGCGATCGATATATCGAAAAAATATATCGATGACCAAAAAAAAAGGTAGCCAAGAAAAAAATATCGATTATCCCAGAAAAAAATATCGATATATCAAAAAAAATATATCGATATTTGATATATCGCGAAAAAATATATCGACGATATCGATTATCGATGCGTCGTCGACGTATTTATCGTCTACGAAACGAGACCATCCAATTACATCCATCGACGAGTCGATCAACTAGTTAAATTCGTCAACTATAGTTGAATTCGTCGACTAGTTGACGCGTCAACTTCGTTATGCGGACATTCTACGGAACGATGTGTCTACGTCTCGACGCTGCTCGACGGCTCGACCGTTGGCTATTTTTATTACGTTACTTTTTAAAATTTAAAGGAGTTCAAAGAAATATAGTTTCGGGGAAAGTAAAACCGCTAAAATTAAATTTTACCACCCCCTTTCAGGTAGATTTAAGAAGTCGAGATCGATCGAATAAAATATTGATCTTAGAAAATTCTACAAAAGCCTTCTACAAAAGAAAATAAAGTGTAAAATAATTAAAAAATTGTTTTATTTTATGCTGCGTAAAATTGGGAATTCACGAAAACGTCGCACAATGCAAGTAAAAAATAATATAGCAAACTTATTTTGTGGTGATGTAATTATAATTTATATAAATTAACTTTGTAAACAGCACTTTTTTATTGAAAAAATTCAACATGTTTCGAAGCCAATGGCTTCTTCGTCTAAAAAAATACGAAGAAGCCATTGGCTTCGAAACACGTTGAATTTTATTTCAATAAAAAAGTGGTGTTTACAAATTAAATTTATATAAATTATATTTACGTCACCACAAAATAATTTTGTATAAAAAATAATAGCTTATAATTAAGCCTGTCTCACCCTATGCGCGCATTCAAATTTCAAGTCTGTCATAGTATCGTGTACAGAGATCTGCATTCTGTGGTGGTGTACTTTAGAGTTGAAATGCAGTTACCCGTCGAGCCATTTACAAGTCGACAGGGAGAGATGAGAGAGAACGTTTTGTCTTGCTCTCCCTCGTTGCTTTGGACTACGTTGAATTACGAACGAAGGATTCTTCGTTTAGTCGTCTACGTCTACGAATTCAACTAGTCTATACGATAAACGTAAAAACCGTCGATGCGTCGATGAAACGTCAACGGTTGATTTCAACTAGTCCGTCCATTCAACGTCTATCGCTAATACCGATATTTTTTACCCATCCCTACTTTATTCTGTGGTGAGCACTAGGGATGGGTAAATGAAAAAAATATCGATATTTTTAAAAAGTACCGAAAATAATCGATATACATTGCGAAAAATATTTCGATATATCGATATTATTTTTTCGAAAATGTAAGGGGAATAAGCTTTTGGCGACCAAAAAAAAAAGAAAAGGTCGCCAGAAAAAAAGTGAAAAAAGATACCCAAAAAAAGGTCACCAAATATAATATATCGATATATCGAAAAAAATATATCGATATACCTATCGGGAAAAAAATATCGACATATCGAAAAAAATATATCGATGGCCAAAAAAAAAAGGTCGCCAATAAAAAAGTGAAAAACATACCCAAAAAAGGTCACCAGAAAAAAAAGTGAAAAAAGATACCCAAAAAAATGACCAAAACTAAAAAAGTCGCCAAAAAAAAATATCGGTTATCCCAGAAAAATATCGATATATCAAAAAAAAATATCGATATTCGATATATCGCGAAAAATATATCGACGATAAATATCGATATTTTTCAAAAAAATATCGATATATTGATTTTTTTTACCCATCCCTTGTGAGAGTTTCTGGTATTTTGGACAGCTACCTTTTTGGTCTATATTCTGTGCAGCTAGTGGCGAAGGGAAAAACTTCATTTCAAAATGAAGACTACAACACACACACGTTCACCAGTTTGAAGACTACAAAGTGTACATTACAATTGTAGTAAAAACTACTTGAAGTGAAGTAATTGTAGTACTACGAAATGAAGTGAAGAGTAAATGAAGTGAAGTAATTGAAGTGAAGTAATTGAAGTGAAGTAAATGAAGTGAAGTAATGAAATGAAGTAATAGTGAAGCAAATTTTTAAATGAAGTGAAGTAATTGTAATATTAATGAAGTCAAGTAATGAAATGAAGTAATAGTAAAGTAAATTTTTAAATGAAATGAAGTATTTTTTTCCCAAAAAAAGGTCAACGACAAAAATATTTTAATAAATGACGATATTTTCTCCAAAGTAACATTTGGCGACCTAAAAAAAAAAAAAGGTCGCCAGCCAGATTTCTTCGTTCGATTCCAAAAAATTTTCAAACCATGGGGGGGGGTTGTTACAGATTCCAGAGATTTCTTCGTTTACCTACATCAACTTCCCAATAATTTCTTTATAGCTCCCAAAATTTTTCAAACCATTGGGGGGGGGGGGTGTTACAGATTCCAGAAATTTCGTCATATATCTACATCAACTTTCCAAAAATTTCACGTAAAAAAATACACTATTTAAAATGTGTTTCTCATATTTTCGATAACTTTGAAGTGTGTGTACTTTGTAGTGTTCGCTTTGAAATAAAGTGTACTATTTGAAGTTTATACTTTCAATAACTTTGGTGTTTGTAGTTTGTAGTGTGCACTACACATCAAAATGTGCGAAGTGTGCACTTCAATGTAGTGTAGTACTACATTGTAGTAGTGAGTACAGAGCGGACGCATCACTAGCAGCTAGCTTAAATTTTAGACAGATGTTCTTGAATTGTGTGGGTGCTTTGTGAATAAAATAATACTTTTTAACTCATAATATCGCACGCATTATTAGATAAATTGATGTGAAACCGTCTGTTTTCGTTGTTAGCCGTACAAAATGACGGCTCCGATGGAACGCATTCAATCTTTGGATTCGATTGAAAAAGATATAATGACATGTCTCCAAAGTGCAGGTCAGTAGTAAGAATAATATTGCATTGTATCCTTCGATGCTGTTTAAATTTCCATAGTGTTGAAGTATTTTAAAGTACTTGGAAGACAGTTCAAGATATGACAGAAACCAAGTGTCAATCAGTTGATTGTGGTCTTGTGGCTAGGACTCTAGCCTCGTGATACGAAGGTTGCGGGTTCAAACCTCACTCCGGACCAGCAAAATAGTCCTTTTTTTATAGCACAAGCGTTTAGCTTAATTTGAAAATAGTAAGAATTTTGATTCGACACGTATTCCGTGTCCGCATCTGTTTAAAAAATCTGTAGTAATAGTAGGGCAGGAATTTCGGCACTATATATTGCATAATGTAGATTCCTCCATCATGATAATCGTTTTGCACTCTAATATTAAATCACTTAAATTACAATGACCCTCCCCTTTATTCGCTGTGGTATTCTATTATGGTATATTTTTTATTGCAGGTCAAGCACTTCTTGAATTAAGCAAGGAAAAATCCAGTCAAAAACAGGCAGAAGGTCATACTCATCAGTTTTTGAAAACTCTTAGTCAAGTAGAGTCGAAACTGAATGAACAAATAAATTACTTGACGCAAGTGTCAACGGGTCAGCCTCACGAGGGTTCTGGCTACGCATCACAAAAAGTTCTCCAGATGGCGTGGCATAGGTTGGAACATGTACGGTCGTGGGTCAACGAACTGGACAGATTAAAAACTACTCACCTCGCCATTGCCAATCGAGTTGCCAATGGTACAAAGTTAAATGGTAACCCTGCTATAACATCATCCGCATCATCAAATATCGGTACTGGATGACAGTACCTCATATAGTAGTTGTTAATATAAAAATAAATTAAAATTGATAAAAATAAAGTGTCGTTGGACTTGCAGTGCGATAAATTATTACTGGAACTTTTATGCAAAATGTCACGATGAGGTGCAGAATCTCAAATCTTTATTATAAAACTAATTACTAAACGAGTTCTCACAATGTGTAGACTAATAGATTTTTGTAAACTATATTTACAAAAATCGAATTTGGTTGAATTGAATGCCCGGCATCCCTAAAGTTTGATGCCGTCTAAAATTGAGAGAGTAGCTTGTTGGTCTTGTGGTTAGGACACTCACCTCGTGATCCAAAGGTCGCGGGTTCGAATCTCAGCCCAGACTAGCAAGTTAGTCCTATTTTCATAGCACAAGCGTTTAGCTTAGTTTGAAAATAGTAAGAATATTGATGTGACACGTATTCCGTGTTCGCATCTCTATTTAAAAAAAAAAAAAAAAAGTGAATATATAGATAGATAATATTGAATTACCTTGGTTGAATCTGATTCTTAACCTTCAACATTTGGCAAGGCTGCTGACTAGTACTATAAATTAAAAAATGTAAAACATGCAATGTAAATATTCAAATATAAAAATTCAGTTGACTGATTGATTTAGGCCCGGTTGTTTCAAGTTCGATCAAAGTAAGCGTTCTTTTAAAGCATAGATTTTTACGTTCTCCACCAATCAGACGATCCGTTTTCGTAAAAATCTATGCTTTGATCGAACTTGAAACAACCGGGCCTTAAACAATTATTTTGCTTGAAGAAAAGATAACAGTATACAGTAAAACCTCGTTAATTCGAAATTCAAGGGACCCAAAAAAAAACATTTCAAATTACAATTTGAAATACAAGGTTCAAAAAAAAATTTTAAATCGCAAAAAATTGCGAAATTTGCCAAAAATCGTAAAACTCGTAAAAAAGTCATTAATTTAGTGAAAAACGCCTGTATTTGGCAAATTTCAAGAAATCATTTTGAAAACGCAATATCTATTATGCGAATACGAAGACCGCGACATTTATTTTACTTAAGTACCCGATATTGATATATTTGTTGTTCTCACCCGGAAAAAATCAAAAATTTCATCAAATTTAAAAAAGAAAAAACGAATTTTGTGAACTAAAATGTATTGATTTACAGTGCGAGGGACTAAAAATTATTTCGAAAAATCAAAAAAAGCGATGCGATTGCGAAATTCGCCAAAAATCGTAAAATTCATTAATAAAACCATTAATTTTATGAAAAACTTCTGCATTTTTGCATATTTCAAGAAATCATTTCGAAAATGCAATATTTATCATGCTAATACAAAGACCACCACATTTCTATTACGCACAAGTATCCGAAATTGACATACCTGTTGTTCTAACTTGTGAAAAAAAAAGAAATATTTTTTTTATTTCGTCAAATCTAAAAAAAAAAACGAATTATGTGAACTAAAACGTATTGATTTATGGCGGGAGGGGCTAAAAATTAATTTGAATTACCGGGGTTTTTGAATTATCGGGGTTAATCTACTACATATTAAATTAACATTTTGGGACTTGTGGGTTTAAAGATTTCGAATTATCGGGGTTTTACTGTAAATAAATTGGTGAAACCTTTTTTCTTTTTGCCTGCGGGAAACACTGAATTATATTTATTAATTATAATAAATTTAGAAAAAGATAACTAGGAAGTTAGATACTTTGTAAATATGTTAAATTGCTTTAAATCATAGATCAATGTTGATTCTGTTCTATTTGTTAACAATGTTTAGTTTTACCCCAGTACATAATTAGTAGTCACAGTTAAAATTAAAATTATAGTTTTAAGCTAATAATTATTAGCTTAAAAAAGATAAATTGATGTGTGACAAATCTCTGTGTAAAGTGTCAAAATGTTATAAACTGAGTAGGGTAGTCCTGGAAAAGATTTTAAATTAAACATTTTTTGTACAAATATATGAATACATAAAGACTTAAATACACAATCATTTTTTTGTCCCATGTAAGTACTATCCCTCTCCCCCCAAAACGTTATGCGTAGAAAAAAAATTGTTTTGTTTTGTTTGTTATTATTTTTGGTTTTGAATGTGTGTAGTGAGGCATATAGCAAAAATATGTGGCGGGGCATGTAGCGAAGCATGTGGCAAAAATTGCAAGACCGTGCAATGCACTTGAAATTAGTATTCAGTAATATAATAATTTTTTTCGAATTCAAGACTAAAAAAACAAAATTACACAGCTGTAGAGGGCACAAACTCCGGTCGCACATATAGCAACGCAGAGATTAACCGACATAGCCACCACCAGTTCTCTTTAATCCATCAAAAATATTATACATATATATATATTCTTTTTTTATGGATATATACATATTACAAATTAGCCGTATACTCATGAAAAATCATGAAACATAATATAATAATAATGTCTGTTTATATACGTACCAGGGTTCGAAAAAATCCGATTTTTATAATAAAATTCAAAAAATCTGATTTTTTGATATATATCAAAAATTGGATATATGTATATCCAAACTTTTTTTCCTGCTTTTTTGCATACGTCGATTGATATAATCAAAATTATTAGGAAATTTATTTTGTACATGAATTATTATTTATTAAATAAATGAATTGCATAATGAAAAAGCTAATATATGCAATTATTATATATAAGTTATAAAAGTTGCTCTTTCTAATGTAGTGTTACGAGTATTTGTTTCTTTGTGTGAAATAAAAAATGGATTATATGAAACAAAATAAAATAAAAAATAATCGTAGCACTTTTTAAAATACAACTAGCGCTATCTAGTAACAACCGCAGATATCAAAAAAAAACCTGTAGCCCTTTTTTATTGCAGATATTAAAAAAATAACCTGTAGCACTTTTTAAAAAACATCTAGGGTCATCAAAAAAACAATCTGCTGCATTTTTAAAATACAACTATTAACGACCGCAGAAAGTTTTTTGGATATATATCAAAGATAAAAATCAAGCCATAAATATCATGATATATATCCTCGAACCCTCATATGTACATAATAAGAAGCCTGTCAAACGTTGAACATAGGAGGCGTAAATTAATCTAACTACCAGTGAAAACCTATAATTGGCTTTTATGTTTACCATTCTTTGTTTTTACTTAATTATTGTTAGCTGTTAGTTTTCTGAATAAATAAAATAAAATATATATAGTATTAATTTAATCTAAAACATAAATAGTATATTTTTGACAGGTTGCAAATTGGCGGTTATGCGCTGGTCGCCGGGCTGCGGTTCACGTGTTCCGAGGTTCAAGTCTCTCTGGTAGTGTTTTTTTTGTTTTCTCCAATTTAGGTTTTTGCCGTGAATTCCAAGAAGTTACGGAAAAAACAGAACAAAACTATTATATTTAGATTAAGAGCAGGGCTTATCTTAGACACAATTTAATTAAGAAATTTTTCGTTTGCCGACATCGATCAATGTCGATTTTCTACAACTTGACACTTCGAGCGTCATTAATATTATAACTATAACTAGCTGTAACCTGTCAAAAATGATGGTACTTTTACATGTCGGTTCCAAAGGAATAAGTATGCATTTATTTTATTTAAAAATTTTTTTTCTGAAAACTTTTTAGAAAAAAAGATTTACTATAAAAAAGTACAGACGTTAGACGAAGGTATGGGGACAGACAATGAAATTATTGTAATTGGGATTATGTCTTAGTCCTTAAGTATAACTTCTATTGTGTATTAAAGAGTTAAGGTTGTTATTACGGTCGTTAAACATATTTAACTGTAAATAGTTGCGGTTATTTTATACGCACCGTACATGAGTACACAAACAATGTTTTCTTTATATCACAGAACACAGTTCTGTCTAACCCGACCTACAACAAAATAAGGTCTAAGAAAAAAATATTATTCAAGTATATTTTATGATTTTTAATAGGTGGGTACATATACACAAACAAGTGTGAAACTTATTGACTACACATTTTAAACTTATTTAATATATTTTTCCATAAATTTTCTATGAAATTCAGAACGAAGCGAATCATTTATGAATGTGTTTGGTTTCTTTTCTGGTTCTGATCGGGCACAGTTTTTAAAGACCACATCATCATCCCAACGCCTTTTCACCTGAAAAGAATAAGTTAGTTTAGTGAAATATATTATACACAGGGTCTCTTAGCAGTAGCAGAAAATTTGGGGGAGTCTTCTCAATCAGTTTTGAATAGAAAATATTCTTTATACTTTGCGTGAAATGTCAACAGTTACGGAGATAGTTGACATTAAAGTTTGCATATTTTTCAATAATCTGAGTTATTTTCTGTAAAGCGTTAGACCATCATTTGTTCTTATAGTGTTATCTCAGACCGGAGGTCGGCGATCATTTTGGCAATTATGACTCAACAATGTAACTACTCAGTCAAGTTACATTTATACCATATCGTCATAATCGTAGAACAACGACGCATGGGATTTTTCTCAAGTTTGCAGGAGAGCAGTTTGAAGTTTTATTTACATAAAGACACTTTATGTCATAGCTCGATAACTACAAAAGATTTTCCTTTGAAACTTGGGTTAGTTATTTAAAGTGGATACCTTTAAAACCTCAAATATAGTCAGCGCAGTACAACAACGTTTATACACATGCTGCATTGTTCTACAATCGCAAATCAGAACCTTCGTTATACGAAGTCGGTATAATGAGAAAAAATACACTTTTTATATACCATTAGATGACTACTTTTTTTCACTTTTTAACCATCCAAAAAAGTCAGTGTGGAATTTTTTGCACATCCGTCATTGTTCTACGATCATGACGATATTGGACTATCACTACAGTAACTTATATGAGGAGTATAAAAGCAAAGGTAGCAACATCTACAAAAATTTAAATGCAGTCATCGAGGATTATTAATTTAGAGTACTGAATTCGTGATTTTATAGGAAATACAGCTGTGTAGGAAACATGATTTTGGAAGTGATAGATACGTAAAACCTAGAATTCAGCACACATATTGTATATTAGTAATCCTCGGTGACCGCATTCAAAACATTTTTTAATATTTTGGATATTGCTGCCTTTGCTTTTATAACCCTCATTAGGATTATTAAAAATTCATTGGCTTTGATACAAGTAAAATAAAATGATTAAAACCTCTTAGAAATAAGAAAAATATTTTTCATAGCAAAGAAGCCACTCACATCAAATGAGGAAATCATTGCCATAGGTCTATTTCGCAGAGTTTGACAAACCATATTCTTAAATAGCTTACAAATAACGCTGGGCTATATGTTTCTAGTTGAAAGGAAAATGTGTTAAGAAATAAATAATATAATTTAAAAATGCATTTCCTTCCCTAATGTGGGCATTTGTCATACACTGTGCTATTCTGAAAATAGCAATATTGGGATGTCAGATCTTTATCCCAAAACTTAATAGATGAAAAATAAAATAAAAAATAAACGAGATATGGGTATAGGTCGTTATTTGGTGTTCGTTGTACTTAAATAAGAAGATTCGTATATTTTTACGTTTTTCTCTCAAGTAACTGCCTTTATTTGCAAAGTCCGATTTCTCCGATCTGATCTGACAGCTGGGCTCTGGCGCAAACGTAACCTCACAACTCTCATGTTTTGACTAAAATTATAACAATTAAGTACTAATGCCGTACTTATAGAAAAAAGATTATTTCATATGCACTTATTAATTTATTCTCCCACAGCGTCCTGATCTAAAATCATGACAAAATTGTCATTGTGACGTTAGACCATAGAAAAGAGAAATATCGTTTGGCTCTATTCATATGAGGTTTGACGGATAACCGTCATCTATTTCTTTCTCTCTCTGACCACACCACCGACTTATACTTACATTTATTTATTATTTTTATTTTCGTCTTTTAAGTGTTGGGATAAAGATCTGACATCCCAATATTGCTATTTTCAGAATAACACAGAAAACCCTTGAAGGTCATTAATCTTTGCCGTAAGAATACAACACTCCAGAACGTAATGTTTTCTGTGCATTTCTATTCTTACGGCGTGCCTCAAACGCGTTCAGCAAATAATATTTGGAACTTGGTGTAGTAATAAGTTCCAAACAATACGGCCGTGGTATGTATAAATAATTGAGACTTGATCTCTCTCGCAAACTTGGTGATAAAGACAGATTAGTCATTCTACTCTGTATACAAAATACAAGACGAGGAGTGACAGCTTTATGGTTTGTATGCGTTGCACGCCACTGCTTGGTCTGTATAACAATGTGGTAAAGGTTTCGCATGATTAAAGTCTTCAAAATGATACTGTGGGCTTTTAACGTAGACCAGCAGATATGATAAAATTAATTAGATGTTATTTACTTTTAAATCTGCCTTAGGAGCACTGGCAGTGTAGTTTAATAATGGATTTCCGGACAAGATGTTTTCCATTCTAATTCGTTCATCTTCTTGTCGCTTCTCAACATCCTGTAAAAAAAAAACAGATTAACAAATGGCAATTTAAACTTCTCCAAAAACACCAAAATCACATCTACGTGCAAGTAAATCACAATAATTGTTGAGTCTTCTCCAAAAACATCAAAATCACATCTACCTGCAAGTAAATCACAATAATTGACGAGTTTTCCTGCATCCATCGCTCATATTAACCCTGTAAATTTGTAATTCAAAATAATTTTTAGATCCTCCATGGTTTGCGTCATATATATTGTAGATAAAATAATTGAAATGTCAAAATGTATGGAAAAATTTCAAACTTTAAAATGTAATAACTTTTTAAATACTTAGGACCGTTTTTTTTTACAAATTTTGATTTCAGTTTTGACATCCGGGCACTCAACTACACAACTTTTTAAGAAAATCCGAGTGATGCCATAAAGTATAAGTTATACCCAATGTACTTCACCAGTGGAGACTGATAAGGTCAAATTGTCTGATTGTATTGGGTTTTCCTGTTGCACTTGCATGCAAGTACATTGAATATTCAAGATGTTATATCTATAAACCCCTATCTGGTATTTATACACTAGACCCGGTACTGCAATGTGGAGAACCACATTTAATGCCATAATAGATAGTTTTCTTTACAAATACGATGCCTACTAATACCTGGTATTAGTAGGCATCGTATTTGACAGTAACATCACAAATGATGAAGACAAACAAAACTTAAATAAGCACAAAAGTACCTTTTTCGCTTGTTCTAGTGCACGTTCTTTCTTAATGCGATTGAGTTCAGCGAGAAGAGCGGCTGTGTCATCATCAGAGTCATCAGAATCGGAAGAGTCTCCTTCAATAGGATCATCTGCATCAAGACTGGCTGCAGGTACTTGGTCAAGTTTGGGTCTTTTGATAGCACTCTCCACTTTTCTACCGGTAACAGGTAGTTGCTTTCCATCCTTCTCTCGGTCCTCGAGTTCTTTGCGGAAATCTCTATTGCGTAAATCTTCTGTGGTACCTTGTCCTTGTTCTCTGAATATGAAATAAAATACGAAAAATATTCAATCTGCATAATACAACTGCACATAGACAACCAGTTCAGAACATAAATAATAATTACCTGAATTTAAGTTTGGTGTGTCCAGGTAAATCTCTGCTTGAATACTGTCTGGAAATGGCACTCAAATCTTTCTCTCCGCGACCAGAACCGCCTCTGGCAGGATCGAAAGTTGGACGTGCAGCAGTCGTCATTTTGTGATTTCTCTCTTATATCTTTTTAGTTAAACTTCAAAATCATAAGTAGATTTCCAACTAGAAAGCTATCGTTACGAAAGTCTGCAGTGGCTGTGCACGGAAACAGTTTTCGCCAACTTCAAGCTATAAATTTGTCCAAATTAACAAACGTAGCAAACCAACGAGCCAGCCAGAAGATGGCCAGCAGCCACATACATAGAATAAAGATCACAAAACTAAATATGAAAAGTGATACATGCGAGGTCCGCGAAGTAGAGAAACTGAGAAATGTGCACGAAATGCGTGACATTGACAATCTACAAACGCGAAAACAAAACTTTTTTTAAGATCAATTCCTAAGTCTATGGTGCTCTATGGTCCCAACAAAACTAATAATAAATTTTCGGTAGGTAACATAAAGTTTTCCACACACAGTAATGATTTTTAACTTATATACATATTTCACGACAGGTTGACTAAGGCCCGGTTGTTTCAAATTCGATCAAAGTAAGCGTAGAGTTTAAACTGAAATTTTACGTTCTCCACCAATCAGACGATCCGTTTTCGTAAAAATTTATGCTTTTATCGACCGCTTACTTTGATCGAACTTGAAACAACCGGGCCTTAGGCCCGGTTGTTTCAAGTTGGATCAAAGTAAGCGTTCTTTTAAAGCATAGATTTTTACGTTCTCCACCAATCAGATGATCCGCTTTCGTAAAAATCTATGCTTTAATCGACCGCTTACTTTGATCGAACTTGAAACAACCGGGCCTAAAATCGAAAACTCAATAGAGTGCCACTAGTATAAATTGGCGTGCGAGGGAGGGCGTCCCCATGGTCCCTTTGGCGCATAGATAACATAATAATAATTTGGCGTCTCTGTCGCAAAACAGAAGTTGCCAGGGTGTAAATTTATTACACAATACATAATATACAGTGTCCGGTACATTGACAAATATATTTTATGATATTATAATAGAAATTTGGTCGGGCAACCCTAAAGAAACAAACAAGTAATGGCGGCTGCTCTGTCTAGAGTCCTGTCAAATGGTAATATTGGTCTATTATTTGCTTTTTAACTTCGAAAAACTTTAAAACTACACTGGCAATTATTCTTATACACCCTGCAAGGTGTTGCAAGATTGTTTTGGACATAATTCAGTGTATACTGGAAATCAAGATGTCACAGCTCATGCACAAATACGAGATTGAACTGAAAGACATGGCGAGGGGTTACGGCCGGGTGCGGGCGACGCGTGTTTTAGTTCCAAAGTCACCACACGCCAATTTACATCGGTCAAGCTCTAGTAATCTACTTTTCTTTTAATAGATTGACGACTTTCGTATTGTTCCTACTCCCGACCCTAATTTTAATTCTTATTATTCACCTTGATCAAGGACGTAATTTAAAAAAATTAACACCTATGCAAGATGGAAAGAAGACACTGGGCCTCAATGGAAAATGAAAGGGCCCCAAGTGCACGTATTACATATATCACAGATCCAGGGCCGTTCTATGAGCAATATCGGCCCTACTTTTTCGCCTTTCAGGTTGGCATTTTTTGACAACTCTCCGTGCATCTAATTTATTTAAAAAATTATTTTCATTGCTAAATGTAATGAAGTAAACACAGTTTTGATAAATATGTGCTTTAATCAGCAGAAGTTGACACTAGGCAAAAACAAATGACATATAAGAAAAATAACAATTTATAAAATTTGAACAATAGAATAATCACCACAATAAACAAAAATACAAACAATATAAAAATAAAATTAATATAAACGACATGAAATTCAGAATAACCCTACCATCACAAATGCCCAAAAATTTAAATTTCATCTTTACCTATTAAACTCAATGTATGTCTATCTGTCTGTCTGTTCTCTATACAAATCTTCACCGTTTTTCCGATTCGACTCAAATTTTGCATATTTATGCTTTAGGACCCGACGACATAGTCAACATTTCCTTCCTTTCCTTTTAACATTCCCCACGACCTGATATATTTTCAATGCAAATCCGTACCGTTCGACCGACCGAACTCAAAATTTGGAAACTTGTTCTTTAGGGCCCGGCGGGTAACGTAGGCGACATTTCCCCCTTGTTCTTTTACCTTTTTCCTTCCCCCTGATATATTTTCTATGCAAATCTGTACCGTTTGACCGATTGGACTCAAAATTTGGAAACCTATTCTTTAGGATCCGATGGGTAACATAGGCGAAATTTCCCCCATATTCTTTTACCCCTTCCCCTCCCTCTGATATATTTTCGATGCAAATCTATATCGTTCGATCGATCGGACTCAAAATTTGCAAACTTATTCATTAGGACCCGGCGGGTAACATGAGATATTTTCTCCCTCCCCTTTTATACTTTCCTCTCCCCTGATATGTTTTCGATGCAAATCTATACCGTTCGAATCGAACCTTTGTTTCCCCACACAAATTTATTTTCTTAATCCTTAACCCGTGCAACGCCGGGTATGAACAGCTAATATTAACTTAAAATTAAACTACAACAAATCTGTACCGTTTGGTCAATTGGACTCAAAATTTGGAAACTTATTCTTTAGTTCTTGACGGGTAACATTTCCCTATTCTTTTACCCCTTACTTCTCCATGATATATTTTTGATACAAATCGGTACCGTTCGATCGATCGGACTCAAAATTTAGAAACTTAATTTTTAGGACCTGGCGGGTAACATTGGCGAAATTTCCCTCTCCACTTTACCTCTTCCCCTCCCCCTGATATATTTGCAAATTTTGAATCTGTTTGACTGATCGGACTCAAAATTTGCAAACTTATTCTTTAAGACTAGGTGGGTAATTTAGGTGTAATATAGAGTAACATTTCCCCTTCCAGCGGATAACATAGGTGACATTTCTTTCACCCCTTTTCACCCCTTCCTCGCCCACTGATATATTGTCAATGCAAATCTGTACCGTTCTACCGATCGGACTTAAAGTTTGCAAACTTATTCTTTAAGACTAGGTGGGTAATTTAGGTGTAATATAGAGTAACATTTCCCCTTCCATCTCTACCCCATCACATCCCCCAGATATATTTTCTGTACAAATCTATACCGTTTGACCGATCTGACTCAAATTTTGACACGTATTCTTAGGGAGGGTAACATAAGTGACATTTCCCCCCTCACCGTTTACCCTACCCCCTCCTCTGATATATTTTCCATACAAATCTGTACCTTTTGACCGATCTGACCCAAATTTTGTATACTTATTCTTTAGGAGCAGTTGGATTTATTTGATTCTTGATTTAAGCGATTTAAGAGATTTGACAGTTGATTTAAGCAACATTTCTCCTTTCCCCTCTATCCCCACCCCCAGATCTATTTTCTATACAAATCTACACCGCTTGACTGATTGGACCCAAATTTTGCATACTTATTCCCGATGGAAAAAATAGGGCACATTTCTTCCCTAGACATCGTATCCAACCCAGCTTAGATTAAATGGAAATACTTTTTTAATGAGAGGCTTTGAAAAACAATGGAACCTTTTTTCCTCCCACAAATTCATTTTCAACTTAATCCTCAACCTTTGCAACGCCGGGTACGAACAGCCAGCACAAAAAATAAATAAATGACATTTAGGGAATGGTAACAAAAATGTCCAAGATCTAGGAGTCTTTTCCGACAGCAAAGGTTTAAAAAAATGTATTAACAACACTCGAAAAGGCCTGTGAGACTCTAGATTTTCTTATTATCACGAAAGTATGCACAATCTTCTCTAATATGAATACATTCAAATCACTGCATTTAATAAATGTTCACAGTATTCTTAAATTCGCTGCCAACTATAATATATGAAATGTTAATTAATACTGAATGTACGTATACATAGTTTGAACAAAAAATATATTTCGTATACCTAATTTTAAAAAAACTTATGAATTTTTCGAACTAAGAAGTTTGTGAAGTATGAACCATACATACAACCATACATAAAATTTTGAAAAAATACTGCAATAAATATAGCGTACCTCATTATAAAACTGTTCAATGAGATTGATGTCCTGGTATTATTATAAACAATACTCAACCTTACTCACCAGTGGGAGCAGTATTATTTATCAGATGATCAACACATGCAATGAAAATTGTAATGCATAGCAATGTACATTTAAGCCATGTATTCACTAGGGGACAAATCGCGAAACATTCAGCGTGGCATGTCGCATCAACATCTACGCTCATGTTTCGGGGGCAATGACGCGGTCATTTGACATGTACACACGGGAACTCACATATCATTTGAGGTTGCTGATGAGGTTTTGATGAAAGCTGCGTACCTATTTACACTTGCCGCCCAATGAAATTATGATGACAGCTGCGTATCTATTTATTTTAATGAGTTTATCGAAACGTAAGAGGAGAAAAAGGTGGTGGGTACGAAATTATTTACTGCAAAGGGAAGGGAGGATATTCTATGCGATTTTCGAATCTCTGACGGATCTTTTGTCAATTTCACTCGAATGACAACAACTGATTTTGACAATTTATTACAAATAATCGGGTCTTCCATAGCCAAGCAAGACAATATTAAGGAACGCTTTTGGCCCTCACATCATTTTGATTTTATATTCATGGTTTGAAGTGTCCCACAAAATTGTACGGCTTTGGTAGAGCGCGATGAGTTGGAGAACAATTTCGTTTCCCCACATTAATGTCATGTTGACGGATACAACGCACGCGCATTCACTTGTATACATACCACGTGATACTGACACGCAGCGCGATGTCGCCGTGAGCTCACTCGGGTACCGTGCGCTTGGCAACGTTGCCGCGGCACGTAGAAATGCCCCGCTGTTGTGCGCAACGCGCAACGTCGCGGAACATTGCAACGTCTCGTAGACTCTATGCCGCGCATGATGTTGAGGGACAATTTGTCTCCTAGTGAATACATGGCTATAAACATAATCGCACAATCATTACGTCTACCATTCTCTCAATATTGTATTCACAAAAATTTGTTAAGAAATAAAACAAAAATGGTATCTATTTTATCTGTACCGAATTTTCTTAAATGTATTGATATGTTATAACTGAATTTATTGAAACCAAAATCTACAACAGATAAAAAGTTAATTAAATAAAAGTTAGTTAATTTATGATACTATTTTTATTAGGACATTTATGTAATCAACTTGTAATAATTTTTATTAAATAACTATTATAATAAACAAGCACTCAAAATAATATACCTCAAAACGCTGCAAGAAATATCGAAAATGAAAATTTCAACAATTTCCTGGATTTCTTACAATTCGATTTGAAATCTATTGGTAAAATGTTGTGATGAAAATTATAATAAAAACATTTACCCGTTTGAAAATAACAAAAAGGTTTATGAACGCGTTTGATTTGTCCAAAGTTGACTACTATTAGCTATAAGCCGCCTCTACACTACTAGCAAAGTCAGCCGAAGTATAGTGTAGAGGGGTACTTCGTGCTACTTCGGTTTGCCTCGGGCGACTTCCGAAAGTTGTCGGTTTTTGGGCCGAGTCAAAGGAATCCGAAGTGACCCGAAGTTCGGGCGGAGTACTATTCTATGGGCAACTGAGTTCCTCGCAGTGTATAGTCCGTCCAACTTATCTGGAGAATAAAGGAGGGCGTCCCAATCGTTGTGGTACTGCCCATAGTCTAAAAATTATCTCATTTGTAGGGAATTTTATGCAAATTCGTTTTTTCTTAAGCAAGTTATTAAGCAGTATACGACACGATAAAAAACGAAAAATGTAAACTAACGTACAAATAAATTTATCAAAATATACATTCGTAAAATACACAACGTCACAAAATGGCGTTTTTTCAAAATCAAAGAAAAATAAAATTTTCAGGAAAAAAAACAATAATTCTTTTAGGCCGGCGCCACATTACGCAGATCTTCCGCCGCGTTTTTTCCGTTGAGCCAAATCGGCAAAGCAAATAGATCATCCGCGTAGTGTATTTAATAAGCGCATATTGTATGGAAAGAAATGTATCGATGTTCCACGACAGAAGAGACGCGGCGGAAGATCCGCGCAGTGTGGCGCCGGTTTTATTCGGTGTCTCATACCTAATGATCATTACCACCATGTTTAACTCAGTAACA
>JADDOH010011464.1:0-18503 GCA_016648135.1 Agrypnia vestita | reverse complement strand
AGTTAAGTAGTTAAGTTGTGGTTAAGTAGTTGCTTGCAATACCATGTCGAAAGCAGGGTGAGAACTATGTCAGTGTGTGTTAAATATTGGCTAGCAATACCGTGTCGAAAACTTCGTGTTTCTGCGTTTATGTGTTACGTGGCAATACCGTGTCGGAGTCGTGTGTTATCTTTTGTTGTGTGTATGTTTCATCTACTGTCTGATCACTATCTCTACGAGAACTGCGATGAGATTGACTTTGAAGCGCCGGATACCATGATATTTTTAATTTGAGACCATCATCTCTATTAATATTTATCATTTAAGATGCTTTTGGCGACTCTTAGGCTTTCCAAGGATTTTCGGTTTGAATGCAAAATGATGGTCGGTATCCAGAAAATGTTCAACCAGTGCTGATTTTCCTGAATGACCGAGTTTGCACACCCGTTTGTGCTCGTCAACCCTTTTGGAAATTGTACGCGCCGTTTGTCCTACGTATACTTTATCGCAGTCTTGATAGTCCAATCTATACACTCCGTCTATTTCTAAGCGATCTCTATCCTTTGCTGATCTCAACAAATCCTTGATTTTTTAATTGGTTTCAAACACTGTCTTGATGTCTCTTTTCTTGAGAGCTCTATCAATTTTATCCGTAACACTTTGAACAAAAGGTACAAAGTTAGTTAGTTTGTTAAAGATTATAAAGTGAGTTAGTTTAGACTATATTTTGGTCCTCTCATTATATGTCCGAGATACTCCAGCTTTCTTGTCTTCATAGTCCGCAGCACTTCTTGGTTTTTCCATACGCTGGAGGACTTCAAAATTCACCACTCTATCCGCTCAGGAAACTTTAAATATACGTCTATAGAGCCCCATCTCAAGAACCTCGACTTTGCCTATTAATTCAGTTAGTGTCCATGCCTTTACCCTTCAGATAAATCATTCACAAATAACGGAATATTATTTTTTTAGTCGAATAATATTTTTATTATTAATAAAAAAGAAAATACATTGTATAAAGCAAATAAAATCAAATTTGTAATGATTACAATCTTTTTCATATCTATAAAACTTACAAAAATGTTGAAAATAGAATAAAGGAGCATTCATAATATTTAAATAGCAAAAAATATTCTAAATGTAACAATCATCTTTTGAAAACAACATTATTTTTTATTATATGTTTTTATGTTTGTTATGTTTATGATATTATGTTATGATTATTATGATATTAAATATGATATTAAAAAATAATTATGATATTAAAAATGGTTTAGAAATTTTACATACAAAAAAACAAAGATAATAGTTAGATAAATTATAAATTAGTAAAGAAAATAGCAAATTATATAATATAAATAAACTAATTATTTTTGTTAATACTTACCTTTTTAAATTAATTTTCACATAAGTTCATAATTTGTTATTCAACTCCTTTTTATTTATTTTTTATATTGTTATTTTCTTCCAATTTTCTTTTTAAATACCTACACGTGGCATTTAGATGAATAATGTTGATTTATCAATAAATTGTGGTTTTAAACATCTAGCCAGCTAATGCAGGTCGTAAGCGTCTTGGCCACCCTAACTACCTACCCACTTCTATAATCAATATTAATTAATGACTGTCCATCTTTGGCCAAACCCAGTAATTGTTTTCTAACAACAAAAACTTAAAAAATATTCTTCTCAGTCATGAGTTCATAAACTTAGAGAGTGAAATCTCTGTACCACGAAAACGCGCAGAAAAAAATGATAAAAAATACTAAAATACTAAACTAAAAAAAATAATAAAAACTCAACCCCTTGAATGATATTATATGATTTGTTATCGAGGTTTGATACTTGCGCACAAAAGTCACATTGTTCTGTATATATTTTTCTGGGATATTCTGCCGTGTATATGTGACCTCTCTGGCCAACGTTTCGGATCCCATTGCAGGGTCCATCATCAGGGCTGATGTATCCATCCATAAGCCCTGATGATGGACCCTGCAATGGGATCCGAAACGTTAGCCAGAGAGGTCACATATACACGGCAGAATATCCCAGAAAACTATACACAGAAGATTTTTAACGGCCGTGAAAACCTAAGGACATTTTTAAATTCACATTGAACCATAAATATCTACAAATATTTATTCTGTTTTTGTTTACAATTACAATAAAATCTTCAATTTTAACCGCTATTGGTAAGGTCAGGGGTCAATTGAATAATATTTGATGATTGATTTCTAATTTTTTACTGATTTAAAAAAAGCTTTATATGGTTTCCTTCAAAAAAGTCCTCAAAGGAACACACTTAAGCCAGCGTTTTTTTCTAATCCTCAAAACACTTCTGAACTTTTTGATATAGCCTCCAGCTCATCGAACGATTTTGCCTTTATGTCCTCTATAGTCGTAAAATGTTGGTTTTTCATGGTTATTTTCATCTTGGGAAACAGAAAAAATCACAAGGGTTCTAGCTGCGGCGTATCAAAAGTGTTGTTTTTGATAAAAATTCGAGAAAAGGTAGTTTAGTCCCGGTGCAATATCCGAGAAATGTTCTTCCACAATTCTGGTCATTTCTTCAGATTGTTTCACGCAACGGTCGTTCAAGTTTCAGGTAATTTTCTTTACTTACCATACCTGGTGGTAATACTTAGTAGTGCACCATACCACGGTAATCGAATAAAACAGTATTGAGAATCTTGAGTTTCGAGGAGGTTTTTTTATACGCATCACGCGTCTACTTACTTACCATCACGCCGTTTCCCCGTGGGGTAGGTAGAGAGAATAGAGCGCCACACTCTTCTGTCCTGACATACAAGCTCGCCGGTTGTTAAGGCTTCTAACAGGACTAACTTCCAGTATCTGTTTACCCTTTTTTATATTCCTAATATCTGCATTCTTTACTCTATCAGAAATTGATTTGCTACACATACATCTGAGAGATCTCATCTCCACTGCATTCAATCTACTTTCATTCCTCTTCTGCCAGCTCCAGGCTTCGCTTCCATACATGAGTGTTGGTACCAGAATTCCATTATGCACCACTAGTTTTGCCTCGGTAGACATATTTCTATTAGAAACTATTGCGTTCAAAGCACTGTTCACCCTATTCCCCGCAGTCACTCTCCTCTCGAAATCTTTCTCAACATTCCCTCTTCTATCGAACATACTTCCTAAGTACACTTACTCATCTACCTGTTCCAAACATTCATTACCTACTAGAATTTCACACGTTGTCTTACTTTCCTCTTTCTCCAAAACCATCACTTTTGACTTGTTTACGTTCATAAAAAGCTCACTTTCCTTGCATACATCCTACATCCTGCTTACTAGACTCTAAGTCCTATTCGCTATTTGCCATTAATACTGCATCATCCGCGTATAGTCAATAGCATACAATCAAATCACTCATTTTCGCTCATACATTCATACATTCCAGTTCATTCACAAAATTATCCATAACATATCCAAGTTGAACAGCCATGGAGACATTACATATACGCATTTTATAATATCAAACCATGGTGTGAATGATCCATTGATTCTTACGCCTGCAGTACTTCCTTCATAAAGGGATGCAATTGCGTGTATATGTTTACTATTCAACTTGTAACCAGAAAGTACCTTCCATAACCCTCCTCTTATAACTCTATCATTAGCCTTTGCAGATCTACAAATGCACAGAAAAGTTTTTGGTTTTTCGCTAAAAACTTTTCCGTTAACACTCGTAGAGAGAATATCTGATCCATGCATCCTCTTTCACCCACAAAAGCCCCTTGCACGTCCCATATCTTTTCTTTCCGACCTCTATCCGCTGCAAAATGTTGTCTTGATAGTAAGTCTAAAATGTTCAAGCAACCATGACCTAATATCAATATGGAGCTATGCAATATCAAAGATTGCATTTTTTTTCAAAATTTCTGACCTATTTTATAAAACGTTGAAAAATCATTACAGTTACTTATATCGATTACGAAAAAATCATTAGTTCTGATAAAAGTTAAATAAAGTTACAAAAACCCTGATAAAAATCAAATTGGAATTGGAAGGTTTTTATCATTTTATTTAACTTGTATTAAAAGAGAATGAATTTTTCATATTGGATGTAAGTTAAAATAATTCATAAATATTGAAAAAAAAATTCCAAATTTGATATCGCATATCTCCCTAACTGTTCATATTAGGTAATGGTTTTTTTTTTTAAATTAGAGATGCGAACACGGAATACGTGTCATATCAATATTCTTACTATTTTCAAACTAAGCTAAACGCTTGTGCTATGAAAATAGGACTAACTTGCTAGTCTGGAGTGAGGTTCGAACCTGCGACCTTTGGATCACGAGGCGAGTGTCCTAACCACAAGACCAACAAGCTACTCGAACATTTACTTGAACATTTTAGACTCACAATCAAGGCAGGAATCCACCTGTAAAGTATTGTGGACTAGCTCTGTTACACCCTGTATGTGAGTCAGATTTATTGTTGTGTTAGTATATTTTAATGACCTTAATAAACAGTTATTTTTAATATTCTATACCTTAAACTGTCTGAATAAGCGCATGAAATTCAAATATTCCCGAATGTTTTTGGATGAAACCTCGTAGTACCTAAAAAATACCACCAGTTAGTTTTAATAAATAATTCTGGATACGTAGCAGCCTTTATCGATTTTCTATATCAAGGTGGGCTTAATAGGAAGAGATCTTTCTTGAAAGGATTTCGGAATATATTTACTGGACGTTTTCCCGACGATGGGGATGATCTCCGCCGTCGTCTTTCGGTCCTGCAGGATTTATGACGACGCACTTATGAGACCAGGATTTATATTCATGGAGTAATTTATCAGGGATGGACACGCCGAATTGTTTTACCAACCCGCCCTGATAGGCAAATTTATGAGCCGTATTACGGCCAATGGGAGGACCGTCGCTTCGGTCGGATAAGCGTTAGCCTTACTTTTATTTTGTTTGGCGAAAAATTACGGAGTTTATTTATATCTATGGAGGTTGAACGAAAATCTTTTTAACATGCCGCATTGCATGTGAACGAATATACCCTGAATTTCTATACAAACAGAGTCGAAGAAGATGTCAGTTCATGAAATTTCTCTATCTTTACTAATATATTATATAAAGATGTAAGGTTTGTAAGTTTGGATGTAGGAGGTAATCTATGAAAATACTCATCTGATTTCAAAAATTCTTTTAAAAATATTAAGAATAAACTTTCAGGGTGGATATAGATTGTTAAAATAAAAGGGATTTTCGTGACGAACTCAATTTTATAACTAAAGTCGACGAAAAAATGGTCGAGAGATGCATTTTTTACGAACGCTGCCTTAACGGTTAGAGATATTTAATAATTTTTATAGAGAAGTTGTAGAACTCAAAAAGTTCTATAAAAAGTCCAGGACGACATATATCTATATGTTAAGGTTAATACTTAAATTGATAAAATAATTGACGTCTAATTTAACCTTTTTTAAACTGAGATTCGATTATTTTATTTAACTCGAATTCATATTTTTGTCTCTCCCAAATCCCAATTATAATAATTAAGTTGTCTGCTTGACCATCCGTCTGTCTATCTATCTGTCTGTCTCCGTATAAATAAAAAATCATAATTTTTTTACGATTTTTTTTATAATATAAAAAAATTCTTATTTCTTAGGAACCGACATGTAAAAGTAAGGACATGTTTGACAGGTTGGTCTAAATATAATAATTTCCTTGTCTGTCTGACCCGTAAGTCCGTAACTTCCTGGAATTCACAACTAAAAAACGAACTTACTCAGCCGGAGAAAGCTCGAACCTCGAACGCGCAGACGGTAACGTGGTAACTAACTGACATAGCCATCACCACTTCTGCATGCCCATATATACTTCAATTTACGCCTCTTACGTTCAAAATTTGAAGGGCTTTTTATTATATTATTATATTATATTTTTATTATATTTATTATATATATTTATTATATTATATATTTATTATATTATATTTTTATTATATTACTTTCTATTTTATTATATATAAATAAATAATACTTACATTATGTTCAGCGATTTTTCACGGTTGTACGGTTAGTCTTATATTAATTCTATAAATCCTAGCCCAATCACTTTCAATATCCGTATATATTTTCCATTTCCATAATTTCCAAGGCTATTTCACAAAAAGTTGTATTAAGTTTTCAATAAATATTATCTAGGCAATTTCTTTCCTCTACTAAATAAATACTAATAAACAAAGTTTACGGTCTCTTGAGCGTTTAATACACGTTCACCATAGACAAAATTATATAGCACCGAGAACCGCTACTTGTAGATACACGACGTTGACCGTGGTGCCCGAGCGCTCCACACTTGCGAGACAAAATTGTGCGTATAACTCGTTGATCTACAACATATTTCCTAATGCTATTATTTAATTTGCGACACTCTTTATTATGTTCTGAACATAATTAATAATTACTTCATCAAAAAAAGTGTATTGTATTGTCGTGTTAACTCCAAAATGTTTATAAAATATTGTTTATAAAATGTGTTCTTGTGCTCCTTCCATTTTATTTGTTGGTCTATGGTAATCTTGTCATAGTAAATTTGTTGCAGTTTGGAGGGACACAGTTTGATAAATGGCATTTGACCAAAACTGAGTTTCTTTGGACAGCTACCCAAAGACGCTATTACCTATTTGAAAAACTCCCAGAGAGGAATAAATAAAAGTTATGCCTCACAATATTCAAAGCTATTCACAACATGGCCCCTCAACACATTACCGAATTCTGCATTCCATTTTGCGCAAATAACAGACAACTTACTCTTCTCTCAACATTAATATCTAATTCAAATCGGTTAGTTGAAGTAAATCGCGTCCACAAAATTTCGGTGACCGTGTTTTCGCGGTGGCAGGACAAAATCTGTGGAATACCTGATAAACTGAGACAGACAGCTTATCATAATTCAAAAAACAACTAAAGACGCATTTGTTTAGACAATCATTTAAAAACCTATAGAATCAGACCTTTACAACACTACGTAATGTTTCGCACTCATAGTACGCACTCTGAAAAAATATCCTCTTCTTTTTAGCACTCCCAATCAACTATTAATGCTAATTCCATTTTTCGCATGTCATCTAGTGAATAAGTATGTAATAGTAAATAAGTATTTTTAGCCAGTAAGTTGTTTTGTGTGAAGTGCCCTTGAGGTGAGTACTCACCAAAACAGCGCTATATAAATGATGAAACTATAATTTTTATTAATTAACAGGAATAAGAAATAGTGGTTTTGCGTTGGGCATAAAACATAGAACATGAGTTAACAAAAAAGTAGGGGTGTCTGGTACTCGATCCACACTGAAGATTCAGACGTTATCCAGTAACCGTTATTGTAACCGGAAACGATAAGGGGAGATGTTTTAAATGTACCTCCATCACCCATTTCTGTAACACGCCAGCTACGAGTTTACTTAATATCAAAAATAGAAAAGGGCTCTATATTTCAATAAAGTTAATGAAGTGTTGCGTAAACATATACTCACTTTCCAGAAAATCTAAAGAAGCACCGAACCGTAGTATCAAGTACAAACAGGTAAAATAGTACAAAGGAACGCTTTCACCTTAATAATTTAGATTTACAAGTCAGAGGATAAATACTCTTTACTTAAGTCTTCAGAGTAAATAATAATCTAAGAGATTGACAAATGATTTATATTTATATTTGCTACTCGTTAATATGGCTATTTTGGGAATTAGAGTACAATAACTCAATAAATAATAAGTTATTTATAATGTAATTAAAAACTTACGACGTATTTTTTGACGGCAAATATTTATTTTAATCAAGACTGAGAAACATTATACAATATTATTGGAAACATTTTCCAAGAATTTAGGAGTGATAAATTTTTGTTGAAATTCTGGAAATTACTTTGAAAGAAAAAATCTTATTTAATATTTATTTTCTTTTGCGCAATATTTTAATTTTTTTTTGTTTGCTGATTTAAAAATAACATTTTATAATTTTGAGATAAAAAATAAACATTATTTATAAATGAAGATTTTTAATCTGACACGTTTATTATGGGAAACAACCTAGTCAAGACTAGCAGTACACTATAGAGTTCTGGTACTAACACTTATGTATTAATGAGAAGCCTGGCAGAACAGAGACGTAAGTAGAAGAGATGCTTTAGAAATGAGATCACACAGGCGCATATTTTGAAAATATATTTATGACAGAGTAAAGAATGAATAAATTAGGAAATAATATAAAACTGGTCTAAGCATAGTGATTAGACTTAAAAAAGCGTCGTTTAGTTATTTTGGTCACGTTAAACGAACAGGTAATTCTGTAAACAAAATATGGGAATTTCGTTTGTTTAGGAAAAAATATCAAAATCATTTACCGGTGATTGCTTCTAGTTGCAAGCATTTTGTTCAAAATTTTGCAATATAATATATTTTTTTATAATTTTCACTTCGGTTTAAATAAACACTATTTGTCATTGTAAGTAGGTACTGTAATTGTTTTACGCCGTCTTGTTTCAACTAGTTTCTGAAACTTAAGTAATTAAAGTGCAGACGACAGCTTCTCTCTATAAGGCAGTGGGAGGTGCTAAGCAGGTTGCAGCCTAAATTCACACATTTACCCGACACTTTTTTTCATTTCAATTGGACGGATTACTAGAAACAACACATATACCTTACTTTCTTTACCTTATATTTACTTTAATTATTTTAAATTCAATCCAATATCGCAATATATTAATTGAGTATCTTTTACCTGCTCTTATACATGCACATATTCAATGTATCATTGCACTGCGATCATGTACGAAATATGTGAATGACAAACACTGCAATTAGGCGTATACAGTGCAAGTGGCGATCAAAGAAACAAAATATTTTAATAACTCACAAAATTTGTAGTTAAATGAATTGTAGGCAATATAAAAATATTTATAGATGGGTGACCACATTGTTTACTATTGTTGCATATTAATTTCTTTATAAACTTCATTGCATTCCATATATTTTGGTCATTCTATTTTATAAATAAATAAACAAGATTTAAATCTCCTCATCCTTGCAACTAGTAGACAGTGTAGCCGTTTTGTGTGGATGCCTCCCCATGCTGCTTGCACTCATGTGAATTTAAGTGACGAAGGAAAGAGTATGAACTTTATATAAGTTTTAGCATACTTAAGCATAAATTAATGACGAATTGGGTGGAAGAAATGTAGGGCCGATATGCTATTGTACATAAAACGGCCCTGGGTAAGTGATGCGTCCCTATTCACTGACTGCAGGGAACGAAGAAAATTTTGAAAACTTTAAACGGTTTAAACGTCGCTACCGGTAATAAAAATATACGAGTATATTTATATAAGTTTCCGTCGTTTTTTATCATAAATTGGGCATCTATTGTGAAAGATCGGAACCTAATGTTTTATTTGAAGTATTGTCCATCGCTTGCCACTGTTTTTCCATCTAGAAGGCAGCACACGGATTCCGCGTCGGAAGAATGCTTCATCTTTTGAGGCTATCCACGAATTGACCCAATTTTTGGTATCTTCTATGATGTTGCTCTAACAGGCTGTGCACCATCAATCGAAACAAGTAGAAATCAGAAAGAACAATGTCTGGTAAATGGCAATGACGGGTGAAGTATAATTTTGTCGTGTCTGAAATAGTATTTGGCACGTTTTTCTTTGAGTGCTCGACTAAACCTAATCAATTTGTTTGGCAGACAGCCCCGATAATGGTTTGGTTCATCTTCGTACACTTTTGGCCTTCCGCTTCGATATCAAATTCATCGTTATCAAACTTTTGATACCACTCACGACAACTTCTCTCACTTAAGACAGCCTTACCATATGATTCTACAAGCAATCGAGGCACCTCAGCTGCAGATTTATTCAAATTGATGAAGTAAATCAAAAGTTCCCGCAAATGACGCTTATTCGGCTCAAAACGCGACATTTTCGCACAAAAAAGAATATATTGTACTGATAAAAAATCACTAATATTTTAAGGTTATGTTGTTGACAGATATCAAACCTTACGATAATGACGTTTTACATCTGCACCATAACTTACTGGTGGCGCCAACTTGTGTCAAACGGCGGAAACTTATTTGTACACCTGATATATTCTGATACCACCATAACATTTGTTAACAAATATTTGAATTGGCGTAAGTAATATAGGCACACAGTAAAAATTGAATAGCTAAATTAGTATTTCAGTCGATACACGATTATGAAAACCATGTTAAATTGTAAGTCATAGTTACATCGAAAGCAAAACTTTAACAAAACCATTAAGAATACGATAAAACCGGATGATCCTCGATTGTAACATAATAATATAGGTCATATCCTGAAGATTTTCTTAATGTGTGCCAAGCGCCGAGTTGCTCAAATTGCAGTTGGAAACTACTTTAATATTCTTAAAGTGGTCGGGTCTTAAGGAACTGACGGTTGAAAACCGATTGCTGAAAACTTTTAGGAGTTATCAGGCGTTTCTGGCCCCTGCTATATGAAACGTCGCAAACCATCCCTAATTTGTTGGGTCATTGAAATACACATGTCTTTGTTAAACAATTCTAATAATTAATCAGAAAAGACATACAGAAAAATCAAATCGACGAAAAAATATTTTGACTGCTACCGGGATTGGAAACACTGATCTACAATCAATCCGGGAATGGAATATTTTCATTTTTTATCTCCTGTCAAAAGCTACGTATATCAACTTGTTAATGGGTAAAAAAACAACAGATGTCTCTAGCAGATACCATAGAAATATGTGAATGATTTCTGATTTTAAACAAATATATAACTTTCAAAAAATTGATAATGGTGGATGTTCTTACGATGGAATTGGCGAACATTGCAATGTGTAGAGTGATTACTTAAGCCATCTCATACAGGTTGTAAGCCCTGAGCTATCGTATAAGAGACTTCCATCCACTTTTCTCATATATAAATTGGCTTCGTCTCTGTGTCGTCTATAATTTATCCTTAAAAAATTTATTATTTTTTAATTTATCTACTAAGACTTGCTGAGTAAAGAAAAATATTGACAACGAAAAATTTTGATAAACACATATAACTTAGAAAATGAAGGGTTCTGATGCCTATTGTACACGATCTTGTACAGGGCAATAAAATATAACCTAGCACGTGAAAAACATTGTCATACTAATAATATATCACGTCATAGTAGAGTCTAAATATACATAATCATAAAAAACGATTAAAACATCGTACCTAAATAGTCTTGTTGTAGTTCACTACGAGCAAATTGTTTTGAAATAAGTAATTACTTCCATAATAAGTATAGAAAAAAAACACCAAATCACACTGCATCAAACAAGTGTACACAAGCGTGTATGGTGGGAGGTAAAGGGTTGGGCGAGGGTATTGGGTCACAACGGAATAATATCCACCCTTGATTATTTTGGACACAATTATGCTGCAGTTAAATTATTTATTCATTCTTAATAAAACCCCCAAAACTACATAAAGCGTATTTTTTACAATTGATGTTGTTTTTTATTTTTTTAATATTTTGTTCTGAGCCGAGTCTCTTTAAGTAAAAGTTTTTTGTAATAAAGTAATAGAGTTATAAGCTAAGGCATTTTACTATATAAAGGTATTTATTTTGATCTTTTCATAACTGTTTCAAAATAATAATTTTTTTAAACAAGTGACCTATTGGAGCGAGACCAATACCGTGTACCAAGTGTTTCCTTATACATAGTACTAGCTGTGCCCGCGCGGCTTCGCACGCGTAGATTTTTAGTACACTGTTTGGATCGTCACAGATTTCGCGAACCTTCTAGAGCATTCTCCTTCTGGAACTTACAAGAAACTTATTATCCTTCGAATTTATCGAATGTACAGGAACCTTCTAGACACACCGACACATTCTGCCACTCAGTTTAGAAACTTATAGAACTTTCAGGAATTTTCTAGAACCTTCTCCTTCCAGAAATTTCTAGAGCAGGTTTTTCCGGAACCTTCTAGACTCACCGATTTTGAAACAATTTGAAGCATTTGCGGCCTTCCCATAACAAAACAATGTGCTAGAAAGCAAATTTTCGTCACCCACTCCCACCCACGCACAGCCACCCCACCAAACTCGCATATTTTCGATGTGACACCAAGGGCTATCCACCACCATAACCACGGGTGGGTGGTTGTGGCTGGTTTTGGAGAAAACTTGGCGGATAAGGAAACACGGGTTTCTTTTTATATATATATATTGATTGATGGATTTAGCGATAATATTGTAGATATAATGCACTTTATTATTAAATTAGGAAGACCGTTATTTAGTGTTTTTCCTAATTTATATTTTCGTTAGTATTTTTCTATATATTTTTCTGGTGTGCGATTGTCTCCAATGAACAGAAAGAGTTACAAAATTGACACTTCATTATCAAGCGAGAAGAATACAGAACGCCAAAATTACAAATGGAAGTATACACGAAACCAAACTACAATTGGAAGTTATCGGTTGAAATTCTGTGGCCACGCCCGTTTGGCATTCTGGCGGCAATATTAAGATTTCCTCCGTCGGGCGTCGGCGTCGCGACGCTTAATAATTCGAGGGCGAATCGCAAGGCTTGCCGGAATTGAGCGCGTTAAAATTAAAGTCTATTGTTCGACTGTCACGCGGCTGTGGCGCTTCGGGTCGGCGTTGTTTGCTTAAAGTTTCGGATGGGAATTGCGTGGGCGCGGAACAACGCAGTTTTGTGATTGAGCTTTTGAAACATGAAATATGCTCATTCAGTCAGTCAGAATTATTCGTCATGACAACGGACAAGGTTACAATTTACAGTTTTGGTACGTGTAACATTTATACTATTTCAAGGGTAGAAAGCCTAAAGGGTGCTAGTGATTATTTCGAACTTTACAGGAGAGCAAAATAATATTATGTCAATCTGATTTTGCCAATATTTCTTTTATAATTAAACGATTTTCATATAATTTGGATAAACAAATATGGAAATCAATTAATAATAAAAGAAACATTGACAAAATCAGATTTACAGAACTTTATTTTGCTCACCTGTAAAGATCAAAATAATCACTAGCGCCCTTTTGGCTTTCTACCCTCGATATATATCTTTATGTGGTATACTATGTGGTTATTCATAGCAAATAAAAGAAATCACCAATTCAAAATATTTTCATTAGTAGATAGGTTCTAAGGACACAATTACTGGATTTTGTCCACAGAGGGCTAATCATTTTATTAAGATAGATTATTGATGTCTCACAGAGACGAAGCTATTTATATGTAAAAGCATGTATGGAGCCTTTGTTGCTGTCCACAGAGCTTCAACCTGTCTTGGCTGGCTTAAGTGATCACTTTACACAATGCAACTTTCACCGATTCCACCCAAGAACAACCACACATCTATCAAATTTTGCAAGTTGTATGTTTGTTATTTATGCAATTTTACATGTTTGATAGAACTACGCTACCAAAATCTATAGTTTGAAAATTTGTCACTATCATGAAAAGTATATATATATCTATATATATATATATATATATATGTGTGTGTGTGTGTGTCAACGCTGGTAAATGAGACATATTTTTTTATTATTTATTTTTTGATTAAGTTCAATAAAGTCTTCCTTACACGCTTTATGAGATATCTATAAATTATGATTTATCTTAACACAGATTCACTTGGTTTCATCCCCTATATTTTTGTGTAAAACCAACCGGTTTCGGACCTATTAAAATAATATTGAACGTTAAAAATAATTTCGCAGGTAGGTACACACAAAAACTACATAGTTGCGAAAAATATAGTTGTCCATATTTTGAAATGTTTAGTTTACCCTGAAGAAGGAACGTTGATTCCGAAACCGTTTTTTTTTCTTAAATTAGTTATTATTATACCCCGTATATTGAATAGTATTTTACACTTTAAATTCTAAAATCTATTACTTATATACTACCCACAATAACATACATATCGATGGCTCCTACGTATAATATCGAAACCCACAAATCGACGATTTAGAGTTTTTTGTATATTTCATATGTATTTAATTTTATATTTAATTCCAAGAAAAAAGAAATCATAATAAAAAAACGTTATTTATTGAAAAATATTTTTTTTCTTTCTTGGAATTAAAGATATAATTAAATACATCATCAATCAATCATTAAATACAAAATTGTCGATTTGTGGGTTACGATATTATACGTAGGAGCCGTCGATATTTACATTAACATCTAATTTAATCTATTGTTCAATCTGTAATGTAATAAATAATACATATTATGCTCTACAATTCTATACTGTTTTACAATAACTATAACATTTGTTTCCAAATTCAATTTAAGTCAATTTATGCTAAATTTAATAAAAAAAATTAATAAAAAAATAAAAAACATGATTTCAAATGTGAAACCACCAAATTAAAAATCTCTTTTCAAAACATTTTCAAATATGTCATCGTGTCAGTTTTCTTTAAAAACCCCTCATATGGAATATTACGATATTTTAATAGCTCAGTTGTTTAAAACTGTCTACTCGTGATTTTATGTTCCTGATTCGAGTCCCGATTATGGCTAATTTTTTGGATAAGTAGCATTTATGGAATACTTAGAATCTAAATGATTGAATAAACATCATCTATAAAAATCCTCTTAACGTCACTCTTTATTAATCGCTAGGTAAATAAATTATTTCGTCTACCATCAACTCCAAGAATTTAATAAAAAATCTACCTGCAATAAAAACAACGCAAGTCAAATATTTCATATCGACATTCCTAAAAAGCAGATGAACAAAAAGCACAACGTATAAAATTACCCCCACAATGAAATACGGAAGAAACACACTAACATTTCAATTTTCAGAGAAAATATCGTACGTCTCGAAAAGTCTATCCCGGGTATAACAAGACATGCTTACATGTCGCCAAGTTTCTTGGGAATTTGCCGACTTCAAATTCAATACCTAACATTCATCTCAAGTACTAGCAAATACACGTAGCACACATAACCGTACAACACATACACGTATAACGCATAAACGTGAATGCGTATATTCGTGTTTGAAAATATCAGCCAAAACCAAGGTAAAACCCGACAGGTTCGCCAAACTTTTCTGATTAATAAACTATTTTCTATATTTACTTGAAAAGTTTTTTTTTCGCTACATTTTAACGTATATTGTAGGTACCATCATGCCGTTTTACAGGCAGAGACGATAGATATTTGTTATATATTCAAACTCGGTATATGGAGAACTGAATATAAGGGAGAATGGTTTGCGAAATCTCCAATATATTCTCCGATAAAGAAGTGGCAACCGACGCTATCGTGACTCTGTGCAGTCTGCATGCCAGTTAATTGAAGAGAAAGAGAGAGAGAGAGAGAGAGAGCTGGTTCTCACTCTTTTTACACCAGCGCCAGCGCCACTATCTGCTCTTGTAAATGTGGCCTACCTGAACAAACCACAACCACCTTTGCCCCTTCCAATTACATGATATTCGTATATCTTCTCTTTTAAGCTCTTCGTTTATTGATGCTTTTAACAGGGCCATCCTCCAATTTTTTTTGTATACCTTTTTTTTTTGTTTTTCTGAATATGATTTATCCGAATATGTTAGGCATATTTTGCAGACCCCTTCAAAATTCGCCTCGTTCTATCCATATCGGGTTCTGTGTATTCTATAACACCATTATCTTCTAATATGAACATTCAATGAACAATACTCATAATTTCTAACAATATTTTTATATGAAGGTATGTTCTGAGAACATAGTTACTGGTGTTGTCTCCAGAAAGAAGATTAATTAATTAAGATAAATTATAGAAATTTCACAGACACGTTTCTCTTATAAATAGATTAGTCTCTGTGAGACTTTTATAATTTATCTTACTTAGTCGATTTTTGTAAACTATCAATTTACGCTGTCTTCAACGAAACCGATTGACCTGAGTATTCCACTGGAAGAAGAGACTTATTTTCAATTTGGCCACATCTAGATGGCGGTAAATACAAAAAAATT
Organism: Agrypnia vestita; assembly: GCA_016648135.1. Classification (NCBI taxonomy): domain Eukaryota; kingdom Metazoa; phylum Arthropoda; class Insecta; order Trichoptera; family Phryganeidae; genus Agrypnia; species Agrypnia vestita. The sequence continues at coordinate 2,479 of JADDOH010011464.1, read as the reverse complement.
ATTTAAAAAAAAAGTTTTATTTATATATTACACCATTTGAACGGGAGTAGTGAGATGAAATTTGACTGTCTTGTTTGGGTAACGTTAGTACTAATCAATCAAAGTGTGTCGGCATAAATATGTTAATGAAATTTTATTAATTCGTGTACAATGTATGAAAGCATTCATTAACAACGGATTGGGGAACTCTTGTACAAAACTTTATATAAATTTATTTTCTACGATTGCATACACTTCTTTCTTACATAATTTACGACTAAAGTTTACCAGGTTTGAAATAACAACATCCAGATACAATTAATTTCTTGGCAACGCTTCCAGGAAGCCCGGTTGTCGACCGATCTCTGGACTTGTGAATTATATTAATTAAATATTGCTGTACGCGGAACAACTAAATCTCGTATATTTAAAAGTTCTTCCTGAGGTTTTTATCTATGGACACTGACGTCGGTCACATCCTGGCTTACCGGTTCACTTTGCACAGAGGTAGTAAAATATCCTGTTTCGTTCATCATTTGCGATGGCGGCACTGTAGTCCAGTGGTATGATACTTAATCCTCGTTCGCAGGATTCTTGGTCCAATCCCCATTGAGGTAGCATTTGTTAATTTTTCGGAAAGATTAATACGCATGTGATAAATATTGGTGATTGGTTAACAATATTATGGTTGTGGTATATAGTATTGTGAACACAGTAGTGTAGTATTGAACACAGTAGTGTAGTATTGAACACAGTAGTGTAGTATGACGAAGAGACGAGTACGTCTTGAAACCGGGAGACCTAAAATCTGGTAATGGTTTATACTAATTCAACTATCACTCTGTTATAATGTCTAACCACAAAGTTGTTGCTTTAAACATTAATAATAAATAAATGATCAATTAGAGACAAATTTATATAAGGTGACCTGACATCTTCTCATTTTGTAACTGTATATTTTTGATGAGGGTGGGTTAGGTGAGGTTAGGTCACATCCCACTATAAAGTACCAGCAGTAGAACAATAATCATGAAGACAAAAATATTCGAATTTTTTTTTCACAACACCATATCCATAGGTCCGCATATTTTTAAATTCTGAATATAATTGTAAATTTACTTAAAAATAAGCAACATAAATTAAAGATGTATCACATAAACGATATGGAACGTATATGGAAATCTTTACAGGGTGGCCCAGGGCTTGTAGACTGTATTAGCTGGCGTAAGTGACCAATTTTCACATTGCAGCGTTCACCAATTCCACAATAGTAATACCAATACATTATCAAATTTTTTAAAGTTGTATATACATATGTTCTAAATCACTTTCTTTCATATATTCGAATGGACTTGGCTAGAGACATCTAAGGTCATTTCCAAGACATAGTAGACATAGACGTTTCCCATATTTTTTTATTTTTTATTATTTATTTATTTATTTATTTAAAAATCCTTGTTTACAAATAAGATACTTAATACTAATTTAACAATAAAACATAAGATAAAACATAAGATAATTTACACATTTTTTTGTTTTGTATAATTTGTGGATTATGCCACTCTACTAGGCTACGCCTGTCCCAGAGTGGCGTTATAGCATATTTTTATTTAAAGACATTATTACGCAATTACAGTAAGTAAATTTTCAGTTGCTGTTCTACCTTTGGAGGTAAGCCAGTTGTTTGCTAAAGCTTTTATTTTATTAATTGAGTATATTCTGATTTCCGGGAAGTCTGTTTTAAATATGTTAAATATTTTAGGCCCTATGTATGAGTAATTTTTCTGTCCATGTGTTGTCTTAGTTTTTGGTATTTCGTCAAGGTTTCGTAATGCTTGTCTAGTATTATGTGAATGCGAGTTACTGGTTGCTGTTAGGTGGTTTGTGTTTTTAATGTAGAAGATGAGGGTAGACTTAACGAACAGCTGTCTAACGTCCAGTACATTAAATTCTCTGAATAGTCTGTCTGATTGGTATGTGAATGGTTTCTTATTAATGACTCGGAGCAAGGTTTTTTGTGCCGGTATAGCTGGTTTTAATGTGGTTTTGTAAGTACCTCCCCAACTTGGAATCGCATAGTTCAAAAATGACGGGGCAAGAGCATAATAGATAGTTTTGAGTTGCTGTTTATTAAAAATATTACGTATGGATTTAAAAAGGTAAATGAGTTTTAAAAGTTTTCCCGATAATAGTTCAATGTGAAGTTTCCAGTTTAGGTGCCTGTCTATTATGATTCCCAAGTATTTCACACTATCTGCATTTTTCAAGGGGGTGCAATCACAGTTTTGGTGTTGGCAATCATGCATAGTCAATTTTAAATCGCTAGATGGCTGCCCTCTTTTATCTATGCTGAATGTCAAATACTTAGTTTTTTGAGATTGACTGTTAGCAAATTATTTTCCAGCCAGTGTTTTACTATGTTGCAACCCAGTTCAGCTGCTTTGAAAACAAGATCCCATGATGAAGCGTGGAACAGGAGTATTGTATCGTCTGCAAAAGT